>JANQAP020000263.1:157406-174063 GCA_026874005.2 Erythroxylum coriaceum | reverse complement strand
TAGAATTATTTGTAATTCTAATTAAAGTTTAATTGAAATTAGAATTTAATTTCAATTAAATTACTAAAATGTCCTAAAGCTTATTATAAATAGGCTTAAGCTCTATGGAGCTAGCACTTCATGCTTAGCGCTCTCTATAAGAGTTACAGAGTTCTCTCAACCTATTATGTGGAAACTGTTAGAAGCCAGATACTTGTACGACTACGATGGTTGAGATGGATCAGTTTTAGGAACGGTTTGAGGGATGCAACAAGATTATTATCAAGCTTCGGAATAAGGTACGAATAAAATTTCCACTTTATTATGAGTTGTGCTAATTATTTTATATAATTAAAGAGATCTTGGTTTTTGGGAAATCAAAGTCACGAAAAAGTTTCATGATTATTCCGCTGGGGTCGAGATCAGATCTCAACCCAGTTTCCCAACAGTGACAACCTTTGCGATTGAGCTAGAGACCAAAAGAGGAGAAGAGAAGAGGAAGAGTTATAACGTAAGAACCCACGATAATAGGTTTCATGCCAATTCCCATGATTGTGGGAAACATAACTCGAAGATACACGTGGGGATCAATTTATTTTTAGGTTTTCGGGACTATATAAGATTATAAACCCCTATGGACGAAAGAAGAGCCGATAGCTTCAGTGTAGACTAGCCTCCTTTAGTAAAATTGCAGGTTTAGAGTCTTAAGAGAGGTGGATAATCAAGGTTTTTCATCCATAATTGGGAAAAGAGTAGTCCAACGTCGGATTTTCCAGATTTGGGCGAAGAAGAGGAGGAGTATTCTTTATTTAGTTTTCTTTCATTTTTTTTCTCTTCTAGCATTTGTATGATGGATTATTTTATTATTGGGGATGTTATAGACACAATGAGTGGCTGATTTATTTTTAGAGATTGCTTTTGAACTTCTTGTTGAACTCCTATTTTGTTTATTTGAATAAATGAAGTTTTTGATGATTATTAAATTTATACCTTGCAATAGATTGAGAGATTGAGTTGGCTAATCTATGTAGGATTGTACAATGAGAATTGGCATTTCTATAGACCTACATTCATTAAATTAATTGATTAGTTAAAAGAGAGATCTTGGTTAATTAAATTGATCACCCATATGATAACTTAATAACTAGTTAAATTGGTGGATTGATTTTATAGATTAAGAGATTGCTTAGTCATCTCCATTTAATTTGGCTAGGGACAATTAATTACACCTTGAGAGAGGGTAATTAATACATTAGGACATCTTAGGTGAGGCACAATTCAATTAATAAAATAGGAGGGAGATAAGATAGAAAAAAAGTGATCACTAGTTGTTAAAATCTTAAATTCCAAGTTTCTGCATTTTTGCATTATCATTTGTGCATTGTTAGTCATTTAATTTAATTTAATTTTCCAGTTTATTTCCATTTAAAATTTTGGTTCTTAAACAAAGATTAATCTGAATTAAGTGGTGCCTAAGCACAATCATTGTGGGATCGATATATGTTTTTTACTATAAGTTATGACCCGTATACCTATGATTTTGAGCGTAAAACGAGTAGTGTCTTTCACAATCAACATTACTGCTTTGGCTAAATTGTATGGTACTATTATTATTGATGACCTAACCCCTTTTATTTTTAGTATTTAAATCATACGCATTTGAGGCAATATGAGATCTTGGGCGTCCATGCTTTGGAACTTTGAGATATTAGTTCAAAACAGGACAGGCAAGTATGATCTCTACACAATAACACCAAAAAGTCTCATCAAACAAGGAATTCAATGAGGAAGAAGAGGAAGGTTGGGGGAAAGTTCCCAACAAAATGAAGTAAAATAACAAGTGCTTAGAGGGTTGTTTAGACACCATAGAGGCAGAGCTGAAGGAGCTCGTATGCCATCAAAATCAACAATAATATAAAATGAAGAAATTACTTAAATATTTGTTTTCAAAGGTGTCCAAGTTCCATCTGTAACACCATCACCACCTGAATGACCATAAGTTTTCTTGCTCTTACTTTTTCTTAATTTGTATTTCTCTTTATTTGTGATTTTTTGGATTTCACATTGAGGACAATGTGTTGTTTAAGCTTGGAGATGTTTATGCATTGGTATATCAATTGTTTGTGAAATTGACTTGCATTATGTTAGTTTTAATTAGGTTGGCATAGTGTGAACATTTTATTAAATGATGTGTGCAGTTTGTGAATTTGTTAATGATATGAATTGAATGGAATTGGCTTACTTTAAACATGGTCATTTAAATTGTAAAGGCATATTAACTAATTTTGTGTTTTAAGTATCTTTATGATGGATATGCAAGTTAATTAAGATACGGCACATGTTCTTTCATTTTATAACACTTGTTTGGATACATTTATAATTACGTTCATTAAATTGGTAGCATCATTGGTAACCTTTCATGAGAGTGATTAACTACAAAGAAATGAGGTAGGCTTAGAAATTATATATGTGTGTGTGTGTGTGTGTGTGTGTGTGTGTGTGTGTCTGTGTGTGTGTGTTAAATAAAAGTTCCTATTTTGTTGGCCCTTTTAAGAAAACTGGGGGAAGAATAGAGCTGATAGTTAGTTAAAAGTTGTGATATAACTGAGTAACCAGGGACATTTGTGACAAAATATTTATCTTTGCATCAAAAGGCTATAATGACACTCAAACCAAGCTAAACAAAATATGTAACCTAGTTGGGTAATCGAGGTACATTCATAATGAGGTGTTTTCCTTCGCATCAAAAGACTAGGTGATCGTTAAAGAATTTTTAAAAATATGGTGCTTACAATAAAATTAAACCTACTGATCTTGTGAAAATAACAAGAATTTTCATGAAGGGTTACTTAGTGATAATGTTTTTTTAACTGATGAACAATAATAAGTGCATGCTTAAAAGTGCCATAGGTATCTGCATAGGGTGTCAATATTTCGATTGATATGCATATTCAAATTAAAGCACTTGAACATGAATGGAATAAGTTAGTGTGTCGATGCATTTTAACTAGTTAGTGTTTGAAGTTAAGTTAATTCCATGAGATTTGACACTATTATACCATTACTGCATTGTTGCATGATTGCGTGTTATGTGTTTTTGTGTTTTGTTTATGTATGGAATTTTGCTTAAGGACAAGCAAAGATTTAAGTGTGGGAATGTTGATAAGTGTATATTATAGTGTGTATTCTTAGTATTTGAGTGTGTTTTCTTAGATGATAATCATGTATTTAAGAATTAGAATTGTTTTCTTGTCAACATTTTTATGTGTTTAAATTGTTTAACTGTTTTAGAGCAAGGATTTGATCTTAATTTTATATTTCAAGGGGTGATTGATGTTTTTGTTAGTAAGTAAAAATAGGAAATTGAAGTTGTGAAGAACTTGAAGCATGGAAGTAGACACGAATGTGCAAAATTGCTCAATCGTGCATAGGGAGTAGTTGCATGGATTCATTTTCTTTTACTATCATAACTCTAGTCACAATCTTGACAGAGAAGATGGAAAAGGCAGGAGTCACGATCACGATCGTGACAAAGTGTTTTATAACACCAAAATTTTGTATTCTTAATGTTTTAGGGCTATTTGTTGAACCATATTAAATGGGGAAGCCCTAGAAAGAACCTAGAAGCCTCAAGATGTATTTAAGGCAAAGAAAAACACCAAAAAAGAGGCTAAACATCATAATTAAATAGATTAAAGAGGAAATATCAATAGCAACTCTAGATTTTCTAGATCAAGACACCAAATTGTTTTTCTTTCATTTCCCTTCATATATTTTATTACCTTGGAAGTTGATTTAGATTATTAGTATGTTGAACATGATTATGGGTTTCTAAATCCATATTATGCAATGTTCTTGATCTGTTTTGTTAAACCTTATTCTTGTTAAATTCAATAGATATATCAATGCTTTGTGATGTCTGTTATTCTTATACTTGATAATAAATCAAGAGATTGAATCAAGTCATATGTATTAACAGGAACAATGAGAGTTGGTAGCTTAATAGACATGTAAATATCATACTAAAAAATAATTGAACAGAGATCTTAATTGTGAATTATTTATCTTTACGATTGCTTTAAATCTAATTGAATAGTTAAGAGTAGTTTTGTGAACTGAGATGATGCAAATATATTATTATCAATTTCAATTGAGATTAATTGATTATATCTTGAGAGAGGGTAATCAAAACCTTAGGATATCAAAAATGAAGCATGCATTGAATCAACAAGATAAAAGGGAAGATAAATAAGGATAAAATAATTCCTAGGTTTCCATCATTTATTTACTTTATTCTTATTGCTAGTTTCAATTATCCACTTATTCAACTTTTTTAGTTTTGTTAGTTGTTTTAATTCTAGTTAATTTATTTTAATTCAATTCATTTAATCTTTTTTACCTTAGATAAAGTGCATTCAACTTATTATTGTGTACATGGTTACTTCTAGCAAGTGGTGCATGTTACTTGTAGCAAGTAGTGCATGTTACTCATCTTCTATCTTTTTCATGTCATTCAACTTTTCCTCTACTTTTTATCTTTTTCATTGGGTTTTGCGACGAGAGTTTAATGAGTGTTGTTCTGTCTAATTTCTATTGATTTTTTTTGCATTCATATCTTGATTTTGGTTACAAATTCTTGCGTTTTAATTCAAATTTGAAATGAATTGAGTGAAAATGTTGTGGATGTTGCATGAATGTAGAATGGAGTGTCTTGTAAATGTTACATGAAAACAAGAAAAATTATGCCTGATAGAAGGAATGTTGGACATGAATTATGCAAATGGTGTGAAAAAGGAGTCACATTCATGACTCCCACAGTCACATATGTGACAAATATTTTATGTAAGTGGTTTAATATTACATGTCAAGGAATGCAAGTTTTGACAGCTAATAAACCTAAACCTAAACTAGCCTAATAAATAGAAAGAAAAGGAGGCTAAAAAGGGGGGCTTAAAAACGAAACTGAAAGAAAGGAGGAGGCAGAGAAAACAACGAAACATATAGAACATAGTTGGGTTTGATGAGAAAGAAAAATAGCAAAGAGGTGAAGCTTGAAGCAAAGGCATAAAGGGAGAGCTGAAGCTAATCTTCTAGGTGAGAATCAAGTAGAGGGAGAAGGCGAGAGCAAAGCCAGAGAGGTTGAGCTTGATAGGAGATCCACCACCAGTTTCCATTCGACATTCTATTAGTTTTCTCATTCTTATTTTATCTTCTGCTGCATTATTAAACTTGTTTCACTAGACTTATTTCCTCTATTGCTTTGATAGTCCATTTTTCTAATTTACTTTATTTATTGCTTTGATACTTCTTTGTTACTGTAAACTATGGGATTGAAGTATATGAAGATAATGATTTTTTTATTCCATGAAAATCATTTAATCTTGAGAATTAATATAGCTAATTTAGTCGATTATGTATGATGAAGAGAGTGTTTTATTATCTTACTATTTGCTATAGTTTTTTAGCTTATAGGATGTATTAGTGTGGCCAAACTTTGCATCTTTTTAATGTTAGGTGAAGAATCGAAAACAAAAGTTTAACATTAGAACAAGAGACTACAGACGCTTAAGTTATGAATTAAAAAATATTAAGTAGGTAATCATTACTTAGGTTTACATATTTGATTTAGATGATAAACTTGTCGAATACGAAAGTTAGATTTATTTTATTGTTGAATTGATTTTAGGACCCAATTGGTAATTTTAACAAGATAATTTTCCAATTAATTCCCCTTAGTCATACATAGGACATTAAATTAGTGAAGTTAATTCCTCAAAAATTCCCACATCGATTGATCAAATTGTTCTTACATCCAATTAAATTAGTTTACATTTCACTTTAATTACTTAATTTTCTTTAAAACCTTTTATTTAACAAAAGAAGACGACCCTAGGTATTCAACTGTAATTACCTCGTATACTTTTGAGTATAGGTATTTTTAAAACTTAATTTGGCATAATAAGTGTTAAAAATAATTGACAATCACAACGGATGAGTTCTATTGTGCCACTTACCCAGTTCCTACTCTTTGCTGACAAGATCTACTGTGCCACTTACCTAGTTCCTACTCTATGCTGGCTAAGTGACAAAGTAGATCTCATCCACATTCATGAGCACCCAAATCTAGGCCCATGTTTTCAAAACACCCTGTAATTGAAGCTTTAAACCCTCTATAATTATACACCCCCTATCATTTCATTAAAAATCCAAAATCCAACCCTTTTACTCTCTGCTTCGCTACTACTTGCCACTCACTCTGTCTGACTCTCTCCCTCTTTCAATCTCCATTCTTCAACTATATTAAATTTCTACTTGTTCGATTCTATTCGAATTCGTCGAGTCAAAGATGTTGTTAAGAACCATCTCTAGGATGGAGGTCCAAAGGAACTGGTACAAAGTATTAATGGATGTCGATGAAGGGTGGTGACAGAGAGAGGATAATATGGTGGAGATTCGGAAGAATAAGAGAGAATAAAGCCTGCTAAAGAAGCACCGTGAAGGACTTTAGGCTTAGTAACAACGGCAACCTACCTCCTCTCTCATTAACTCTGCTCTAGATAAGAAGGTTTGTTGCTATTTTTATTTTATATTTTACAGGTTCTATTTGTTAGGGGGTCATAGATTCATGCAACATATGCATAACAAGATAGCAGAAGTGTTGGAATCTAAATTCCTACCCCATGACATCCCTAAAATTCTAAATTCTTAGATATATGCATATATAGATTATAAGAACATGAAATTTCAGCACTTTACTTTTGATAATGCTCCTCCTTTCTTGAATCTTCTCCTTGTTTGGTTTGTAGCAAACACCAAACACCTTCCTTGATCACTCAAGAACACGCAAGGATGAAGAAGAAGCAGTGTGTAAGGGTGGTTAGAACAACAAACTAGATGAGTACAAGTAGATGCTCAAATGGAGAGATAGATCAAGATTATGTTTCATGCAATTAGATTTATGCAACAATTGCATAAAATGCATGAACAAAACTCAAGACCACTTCTCTCTGACTCCGAAACACTTCTGGACCCCATATCCTCTCACTTAAGTGCATATTAACTTGTTGGTCCTCCTTTACATAAGTGAAGAACTCACTTATGTATCATCTGTCGAGCCTTCGGTCACGATCGTGGTCGTGGCCTACTTCATTAACAGCCATGCACACTTTGTTTTTCACTCGATCTTTTATACGTGTGACCCTTAGGTTCCTGATTATTTTAGGGACTTGAATTAACTCTTAATCCAAGTAAATCATGAATGGTTTCATGCCACTTGAATTAACTCTTAATTCAATCAAATCGTGAAGGGTTTTATAATGCCAATTTACCAGCATATAAGTGGATTAACATATGAACTCTTTGATAGTTAATTATCTAACTTACAAACCTTTCCATGGACAATTACCGTGCAATTCGTCCTTTTACCATTCTATACCCCACTTATTTCAGAGTATGGGCTATATGTCAACTCCCACCAGACTAACTACGTCACATCTAGTTCAAATGGTGCTAGTTCTTATCCTAGGATCTCATTACTCTATGTGTCATTAAAGACTCTCTTTATGACATATAACTTCTCTGGTTAGAGACTTCTTAGTAATGACCCCGATAAGAGGGCATGGGTATCATCTCCTTCTATCAGGAGTGGGGAATTCTTTATTGGCTACCTAATTACCATCGAATACCAATAGTTGTACCCAATCACCACCTTATAAGCAACCTTGTCTTGAGGCAACAAGGAATGATGTCAAAGCACAGGATGAATATCCAAGATATCCTTGAGTACCTCAAGTCTAAGGATATTTGAATCATTGCTATGATGAAATTAATCATTGACATTTGATAGATCATCCAAATGATAATCTTATAATGGGTCATCCGATGTACTTACTACTCTTAGTAAGCATCCACATGTTAACTCTAAACATCTCATGCTTATAGTTTGTGAGATTCACTACTTGATCAAATCAAGGAGTATAATATGTGTTATTCTATCCAGATTAATAATGTCCTATCTTATTAATCCTATGACTAGGGATTATTTATATATTAACATAATTACACATGATAGGAATCTCATTATCATGATCTCATCATAATTTCCTTTATGCTATATTTTGTATCATGGACTTCATTAATTCAATTTAAGATTGACATGAATTCATAAATAAACGAACATCAAATAAATGAAAATTTGCCTTTCACTTTATTAATCAAAATAAATTTTGTACAAAAGTGCTAAAGGTGATTGCCTTTAGAGCACTACTTTAGCAATCTCCCACTTATACTAAAGTCAATCGCCTTTGTCTCTAATACTATAGGCGAGTACACTAGAATTAAATTTCATTTGAGGAAGTGGCTTATTTAAATGATCGGCGATGTTCTGATTTGTGGGCACTCTCTCTATCTTCACATGATCTCTATCAATTATCTCCCTGGTATAGTGATATCTCCTGAGTACGTGCTTGGACCTCTGATGAGACCTTGGTTCCTTGGCTTGAGCAATAGCTCCATTATTGTCACAATACAACAACATCGAGTCTACAATGCTCAAAACTACTCAAGTTTAATAACGAACTTCTTGATCCAAACAACTTCTTTTTTCACTTCCGCAATTGCAATGTACTCTGACTCGGTCACTAAATCTGTAGTCGTCTTTTGTTTGGAACTCTTCCAACTGACTACTTCACCATTCAGTGTGAAAACATAACCTGACGAAGATTTGGAGTCATCCTGGTCATATTGAAAACCGACATCTATATATCCGCTCACTATAAGATCTCCATCTCCATATATCATCAATACATCCTTAGTCCTTCTGAAGTACTTTAGGATATTCTTGACAGCCATCAGTAACATTCACGAGGATCCGATTGATATATACTCATAACACTTAGAGCATACAATATATTAGGCCTTGTATATAACATAGCATATATGATTGATCCTATTGCCGAAGCATATAGGATCATACTCATAATTGATCCTATTACCGAAGTATACGAGATCATACTCATACGAGTCCTCTCATCTTGCGTCTTGGGACACATTGATTTCGAGAGTTTTATCCCATGAGTCATGGGAAGAAACCCTCTCTTGGAGTGCTCCATGCTAAACCTCTTTAGCACTCTGTGTATGTAGACTGTGAAAGACCTAGCAACTTCCTTGATCTATCTCTATAGATCTTTACTCCCAATATATAAGTTGCTTCTCCAAGGTCTTTCATGGAAAAATTCTAGGACAACCAAATTTTGACTGATTGCAAACTTAAGACATCATTTCCTATTAGGAATATGTCATCCACATATAACACAAGGAATATGATAGCACTCCCACTAACCTTCTTGTACACACAAGGTTCATTAGGATTTTGTGAGAAACCAAACTCTTTGATTGTCTCATCAAATCGGATGTTCTAACTCCTAGATGCTTTCTTCAATCCATAAATGGATTTTTGAAGGTTGTATACCCTTTTACTATCTTTAGATATGAAGCCCTCAAGTTGTATCATATACACATCCTCAACTAGGTTTCCATTCAGGAAATCCATCTTCACATTTATTTGCCATATCTAATAATCATAATGAGCAGAACTAGCTAGGAGCATGCTAATGGATTTAAGCATGGCTATGGGGCTAAATGTCTCGTGATAGTCAACTCCTTGTCTTTGACAAAAACCTTTAGTAACTAGCCTCGCTTTACAGGTACTTACATTATCATCCATGTCGATTTTCTTCTTAAAAATCCACTTACACCCTATAGGTTTTACCCCTTCGGGTGGGTCAACCAAAGTCCATACTTAGTTTTCAAACATGGAATCTATTTCAAACTTCACAGCTTGAAGCCATTTTTCAGATTCTGAACTCTTCAGAGCCTCTTCATAGGTTGTAGGCTCATCATCCTCCATGAGCAATACGTCATTTTGTTCACTTATGAGAAATCCATATCTCTCTGGAATATTGCGTATCCTACTTGACCTATAAACATTTTTTGTATTATAAGGTTCAACTATTGTCTCATCTCCGTGAAAAATAATATTAGGTTCAGGCAATTGATCTGTGTCTATTTGAGCATCACAAACTTCATCAAGTTCAACTTTGCTCCTACTGTCTTCTCTTAGAAGAAACTCTTTCTCTAAAAAGACAGTATGCTTTAAGAAAAACACCTTTTTGCTCTAAAGCATTGTAGAACTGATATCCAATTGTTTCTTTAGAATATCCTACAAACAGACATTTATCAGATTTCGCTTCAAGCTTGTCTGATTGAATATGCTTCACATAAGCTAGACAACCACAAACTTTAATATGAGAAAGATAATGTTTTTTATTAGTCCATATCTCATGTGAAGTAACATCAACTACTTTTGAAGGGACTTTGTTTACGTGATAAATAGCAGTCTCGAGTGCATGATCCCAAAAGGATTTCAGTAGATCTGCTAAGCCCATCATTGACCTTACCATATCCAATAAGGTTCAGTTTCTCCTTTCAGCCACACCATTATATTGCGATGTGTAACATGGAGTCCATTAGGATACAATCCCGTTATCCTTAAGATAAGTTAGAAACTCCTTGTTCAAGTATTCACCACCTCGATCTGATCTAAGTGTCTTGACACTTCTACCGAGCTGTTTCTCTACTTCATATCTAAATTGTTTGAAAATTTCAAATGCTTCAGACTTGTATCTCATTAGATACACATACCCATATTGTGAATAATCATCAATAAAGGTAATGAAGTACATAAAACCACTTCTCGCATGAATGGACATCGGAACACATACATCAGAATGTATTCAGTCTAATAAACCATTTCCTCGTTCACCCTTTCCTTTAAAAGGTAATTTTCGTCATCTTACCTAACGAACAATATTCACATGTGTCATATAATTCATAATCAAATGACCCTAAGCTACCACTCCTATATAGCTTAGCCATGCGTCTCTAACTTATACGGCCAAGTCGACAATTCCATAAGTAAAACGATTTTAAGTTATCTCGTTTTTGTCTTTTATTGTCATTGATATTTAAAATTAGAATGCCCATATCTAATATGTAAATATCATTGCACAATGTAGTAGTACCATACAACATTTTATTTAACTTAATTAAACAACCATTGTTAGAAAAAGTTAAATGAAATCCTGCTTTATTAAGATATGAAACAGATACAATGTTCTTTGTCACAACGAGTACATAAAAGCAATTATCCAAAACTAACTCTAGCCCACTAGGAAGATATAAAATATAGGTTCCCACGGCTAATGCTGTAACTCTTGCTCCATTTCCCACACGTAGGTCCATCTCTCCCTTTTTGAGCGGTCTATTATCCCTAAAAATCCTGCATATTAACACATATGTGTGAGCCACATCCAACATCTAATACCTAAATGTTATTATCAAAAATAGTATTAACCTCAATGACAAATAACATACCTGAAGTAGACGGAGGAGCATCTAATGCCTTCTTCTGCTTCAGTAACTCTAGATAGGCTTTGCAGTTCCTCTTTTAATGTCCTTCTATATAGAAGCATATCCTTTTTTATGTACTCTCCTTTGCCTTCTTCTTGGCTACACCTCCCACTGGGTTCTTAGACTTCTTCTTCTTCTTTTGGTTCCTCTTGCGAGGACCAGAAGGAGAGTCCACCAGTATCACAGCCTTACTGTCTTTCTTAATAGTTTGCTCAGCTATTTTGAGCAGATTAATTAGCTCAAGTATCGAGGTGGATATTTGGTTCATTCGATAGTGAAGCACAAACTGTGAATAACTATTAGTCAAACCAATCAGAATTAAGTCTATACTTAATATATGATCCATTACAAAACCCAAACTGGCTAATCTCTCAATGTATCCATACATCTTCAGTGTATACTACACTGGAAATGATCCCTCAGCCATCTTAGAGCGGAAAAGCAACCTCGAAGTCTCAAACCTTTCAAACCGAGCTTGCTCATCAAATAGTTCCCTTAGATGATAGACTATGGTATGAACATCCATAGCCTCATGCTATTTTTACAGTTCCGGTGACATAGAGGCCAGCATTATATAGCTAACTAGCTCATTATCATCTAGTAGCTTCTTGTAAGCTTTCTAATCCTCATCAGATGCATTAGCAGCAGGGGGATCGAGAAGTGGTTCATTTAGGATATATCCTAGTTTCTCATATTTGAGCACAATTCTCAAATTCTGTAGCCAATCTAAGAAGTTAGGTCCTGTGAGTTTGTTGGAGTCTAATAGAGAGCGTAGGTTCACAGTGGACGAAGACATTGTGGCGATTCAATAACCTAGAAGAATGAGAGAAAGTGTTAGAATGTACACTAATGCATATCAATAGGGACTTTAATCACATGCATTATGGGTACCACTATTTTTATCCAAATCCATAGCCCTCATTACGAATTTAAGAAAACTTGTAGTTTTCCTAATGGGTCGATATCCAATATCACCAAGAATGACCTTGGGTTTGCCTAACAAACCACCTTAGGTCAATCGGTAGGTATCATTCATACCAATTGCATTCAGTTATGCAATTATTGACTTGTGCCATCAATTGTTGATTTAGCACACTCATTGGGTTATCAACTGTTGATTCGTATACATCCTATGTATATAACCTAACTTCTCCTCTAACCACGTTGATCTTAGGTTTGCCCAACAAATCAACGCTTCCAATTAGGACCAACCCATTAATCCAAAAATCTAATTTTTATGGTTTGAACAGATTTGTATATAACAGGACTGGGTTTGCCCAACAACCCAACTCTAAAAAAACTTTGATTCTTGCCATATCAATGAAAGGCATAAGTCCTAATATTTCAGTTGAAGGATTTATTCTTTGGTCTCATCAATACTTAGATGATATTGTATATATATCATATATATATATTCAGATTATGGACAACTTAATTAAATTGGGCCTATGTCCATAACCACCCTTAAAATGCATCTAATGCATGTATCGCCAAAGGAGGTTTAATTTAGGTTGTGACTTGACTATGCATCTAAAATTCGTGATTTCATTGAACTCTTGAACCAAATCAGTCACTAGTGTTAGTCTTGACTAATTCGAATTATGAATGTGATTCGATTAGGAACCCTAAAATATCAATTATTTTGATGTCCAAAATAAACATTTTAATTCTAGTACACATGTCTTTTTCTAGTCACATTAGAAATGCAGTGCTCTACTTAGATTAATTCTAAATTAATCCCAAGGGTTTTCAAAATTTTCGAACATCAATTAGTCATCTATAATATCCCTAGATCATCTTAAATTTATCTAGACAATTTTGGTATAATCCAAAAATATCTTGACGGCCAAATTCATCAAGATAAATAAGTTAACCTACTAGACAGTAAAAAGACCGATTTGATGTATGAAAATTTTTCAGAACCCTAATTTCAAGCACATGCACTTAGCATGCTACTAAAATCAAAATAATACATTTTTTATCTCATAAAAACTTTATTAAGGTCTTATAACCAAAACACATACACCATTAGTCACTAAACAATTCAACTCCATCAACTTTCAAAAAGTTGACCAATGTTTACTTTGACTTGATTTGTTAATTAAATCAAATTCAATTAATTTTGGAAAAATTCCATAGTCTTATTCACATTCTAAATGTTCCTAATAAAAATTTTCAGAAATTAATTCCTAGGAATTATTTTTTAACTTAGTGGAATCAGCCTAACATCACATGTCTATGACACTTGTCATATTACTTCTAACATTAGTCATAATCTACATCATGCAAGCATAAGATAATCACTTTAACAACAAGTGTCATGCATCTCATACACGTGGAAACATCTTATCTTGCATTTCTATGTAGAAAATTCACAAAAATAATTTTTATAAAAATTAATATGGAATTTACAAGCATGCATGTTCATCAGATTTCCAGAATTTCCCAGAACTTCATACATGCAATAGGCTTAAACTAAATTCATAATAAAATAGCAAATGATATACAATCACAATTTCCTTTGACAGAATATAATATAACACCATATAAACATTTATGTGAAATAAAATCATAAAAAATTCTAGAATTATAAAGAAAATTTCAAAATCAGTACATGCAGTTAATTTTCTAGAAATTCCCAAAAACCAACATACGAATAGACTGGATATCAACTCTCTATAAAATAGCAAAGGACATTCAATTGCAATTTCCTTTGACAAAAACATGATATAACACCATATAAACATTTCTGTGAAAGAAAATTAGAAAAACAATTTTCTACAACTTATACTAATTTTTTCAAATCAACATGCATGTCAGTCACAACCCAACAAACAATTTGCACATGTTCAATACATCATCTAATACATGCATAACCTTACTCTTATACAACTATTAGGGGGCCATGGATTCATGCATCACATGCACAACAAGGCAGCGAAAGTGTTGAAATCTAAATTCCTACCCCATGACATCCCCAAAATTTCAGAATCTTAGATACATGCATACATAGATTATAAGAACATGAAATTTCAGCACTTGTACCTTTGATAATGCTCCTCCTTTCTTGAATATTCTCCTTGTTTGGGTTGTAGCAAACACCAAACACCTTCCTTGATCACTCAAGAACATGCAAGGATGAAGAAGAAGCAATGTGTCAGGTGGTTAGGGCACCAAACTAGATGAGTTCAAGTAGATGCTAAAATGGAGACATAGATCAAGATTATGTTGCATGCAATTAGATTTATGCAACAATTGCCTAAAATGCATAAACAAGACTCAAGACCACTTCTCTCTAACTCCAAAACACTTTTGGACCCCTTATTCTCTCACTTAAGTGTGTATGAACTTGTTAGTCCTCCTTTACATAAGTGAAGAACTCACTTATGTATCATCTGTCGAGCCTTCGGTCACGATCGTGGCCTACTTCGTTGACAGCCATGCACACTTTGTTTTTCATCCGATCTTTTATACATGTGACCCTTAGGTTCCCGATTATTTTAGGCACTTGAATTAGCTTTTAATTTGAGCAAATCATGAATGGTTTCATGCCACTTGAATTAACTCTTAATTTAAGCAAATCTTGAAGGGTTTTATAATGCCAATTTACTTGAATATAAGTGGATTAACACACGAACTCTTTGATAGTTAATTATCTGACTTACGAACCTTTCTATAGATAATTACTGTGCAATTCATCCTTTCACCATTCTATACCCCACTTGGTTCGTAGTATGGGCTATGTGTCAACTCCTACTAGGCTAACTACGCCACATCTAGTCTAAATGATGTTAGTTCTTACTCATTACTTTATGTGTCATTGAAGACTCTCTTCATGACACATAACTTCTCTAGCTAGAGACTGTTGAGTAATTGTAACACTCCATTCCCAACTGACATATGCATGTGTGTCCATTAGACACACGTGTACATGCCTGTCAGAAATGACATATTAACTATCTCACCTTCACCGTACATAACATGGCATCATATACTAAACCATCAATCACACATTTTCTAAACTCAAAAAGTTATCACATTAATCAAAATCCATAATTTGTATCGTTTCATATAACATAATACCATCCCAGGTTTATAACATCAGCCTATGAGCTTAAACAACTCAGTACACACCAAATACAATAAACATGAAAATCTCAGTTGACAGACCTTTGAGTCAAATATGACAGTGATAGTTGCACAAAATATGCTTCTGTGGAGTCTTAGAAGCTAGGTCGACTCACTCTCAAACCTGAAAAGCAACAGTGCAATTTTGATGAGTTTTGCGAACTCAATAGAGTAACCATCCTCGATGGCTCACTCATATCATACAACAAGATCAAGCATAGCATGTAATCATACAGCTCAACTCCATTTAACAAGTATCAAATACTATCACAAATAAATCATTTCTCAAATACACGGTTCAATCATATAACAACATTCACAAAGTTTTGCAAATCATTCAATGAATTCAAATTTTATGCGGATGCGACATGTATGAGACTCATATTTATTTTTATTTTCTTGTGACTGTGTGCCTTTACAATATCCCGAATTATCGGGCTCAGTCAATCAGTCAGTGATTCATTGATCACAACAAGCCATAAGCTCGAACCATATTTGCGGGAGTTTAAAGCTCATATCAGTAACAGTATCAGTAGCCACATCAGTCACAACTCCTTTATATTACATGCATTGAAATGAAGTGCATGCCACAATTCAGTCATCAATTCAATCACTTTCATTTACATGTAATATAACAGTCTATCAATCACAGTATCAATCACAGTAACAGTCACGGTAGTGTTGGTCATCGGACTAGGTCCGGCATTCACCTTTTCAGTTGAGAATCAGATAATCATTTAGGCAGAAGCATTCTCATTCAATCAGCACTTCCAATATCATTTTCATGCATCAAAACACCTCAGACAAATAATGTCCGGAATCTAGTACACAATCAACACAATTAATCATATTATGAAGCACATAGTTCTGCACATTCCCATACAAGTAGCACTTTAATATCTCAATCCAATATCACAGTCATCGGACCTTATCAAGCCTCATTCATTCAATCATTTCGAAACAGAATTTAAACAAACAAGTAATTAAGTGAGACCGTCTAGGTTACTCACAGTATGCTCCAAACAGTTATTGCCTTGAAGTACCGGCAATGTCTGGATGCTGTCGTTCAATGCGTTCCTCT
>JANQAP020000263.1:127174-138763 GCA_026874005.2 Erythroxylum coriaceum | reverse complement strand
CAATATCAATTCATATATAAACGAATATCAAATTAATGAAAAATGCCTTTCGCTTTATTAATCAAAACAAAGTCAGTGCAAAAGTGCTAAAGGTGATTGCCTTTAGAGCACTACTTTAACAATCTCCCACTTGCACTAAAGTCAATCGCCTTTGTATCTAATTCCATATGCGAGTACACAAGACTCAAATTTTATTTGAGGTAGTGGCTTAGTCAAAGGATCAGCGATGTTCTGATCTGTAGGCACTTTCTCTATCTTCACATCACCTCTATCAATTATCTCCCTAATCAGGTGATATCTCCTGAATGTGTGCTTGGACCTCTGATGAGATCTTGGTTTTTGGTTTGAGCAGTAGTCCCATTGTTGTCACAGTACAACAGTATTGGGTCTACTATGCTCGAACCTACTCTAAGTTCCATAACAAAATTATTTATCCAAACAACTTCTTTTGCCACTTCCCCAGCTGCAATATACTCTGACTCGGTCGTCAAATCTGCAGTCGTCTCTTGTTTGAAACTCTTTCAACTGACTACTCCACCATTCAGTGTGAAAACATAACATGACTGGGATTTGGATTCATCCTAGTCAAATTGAAAACTGGCATCCGTATACCTGCTCCATACAAGATCCCCATTTCTATATATCAATAATACATCCTTAGTCCTTCTGAAGTACTTTAGGATATTCATGACAGCCACCCAGTGACATTCACCAGGATCTGATTGATATTTGCTCGTAACATTTAGAGCATAGGATATATCGGGTCTTTTTCATAACATAGCATACATGATTAATCCTTATTGCCGAAGCATACGAGATTATACTCATTTGAGTCCTCTCATCTTGTGTCTTGGGACACATAGATTTTAAGAGTTTTATCCCATGAGTCATGGGAAGAAACCCTCTCTTAGACTGCTCCATGCTAAACCTATTTAGCACTTTATCTATCTATGTTGACTATGAAAGACCTAGCAACTTCCTTGATCTATCTCTATAGATCTTTATTCCCAATATATAAGTTGCTTCTCTAAGGTCTTTTTGGAAAAATTCTGGGACAACCAAATTTTGACTGATTGCAAACTTGAGACATCATTTCCTATTAGTAATATATCGTTCACATATAACACAAGGAATAGGATAGCACTCCCACTAACCTTCTTGTACATACAAAGTTCATCAGAATTTTGTGAGAAACCAAACTCTTTGATTGCCTCATCAAATTGGATGCTCCAACTCCTAGATGTTTGCTTCAATCCATAAATAGATTTTTAAAGCTTGCATGCCTTTCTACCATTTTTGGATATGAAGCCCACAGGTTGCATCATATACACATCCTCAACTAGCTTTCCATTTAGGAAAGTCGTGTTCACATCTATTTGCTATATTTCATAATCATAATAAACAGCAATGGCTAGGAGTATTCTAATAGATTTAAGCATGGCTATGGGACTAAAAGTCTCGTCATAGTTAACTCCTTGTCTTTGACGATAACCTTTAAAGACTAGCCTCGCTTTATAGGTAAACACATTACCTTCCATGTCGATTTTTTTCTTGAAAATCCACTTGCACCCTATAGGTTTTAACCCTTCAGGTGGGTCAAGCAAAGTCCATACTTGGTTTTCATATATGGAATTCATTTCGGACTTTATGGCTTGAAGTCATTTTTCATATTCTGAACTCTTTAGAGCCTCTTCATAGGTTGTAAGCTCATCATCTTCTATGAATAATACGTCATTGTGTTCACTTACGAGAAATCTATATCTCTCTGTAACATTGTGTATCCTACTTGACCTACGAACATTTTATGTGTCAGAAGGTTCAACTATTGTCTCATCTCTGTAGACAACAATTTTGAGTTTAGGCAATTGATCTGCATCTGTTTGAGCATCGAGAACTTCATCAAGTTCAACTTTGTTCCCATTGTCTTCTCTTAGAAGAAACTCCTCTAAAAAACAACATGCTTTGAGACAAACACCTTTTGCTATAAAGCATTATAGAACTAATATCCAATTGTTTCCTTAGGATATCCTATAAATAGACATTTATCAAATTTCACTTCAAGCTTGTCTGATTGAATTCGCTTCATATAAGCCGGACAACCCCAAACTTTCATATGAGAAAGATAGGTCCTTTGTTAGTCCATATCTCATATGGAGCAACTTCAGCTGCCTTTGAAGGGACTCTGTTTGTCACATAAATAGCAGCCTTAAGTGCATAATCCCAAAAGGATTTCGGTGGATTTGCTAAGCCCATCATTGACTTTACCATATCCAACAAGGTTCGGTTTCTCCTTTCAGCCACATCATTATATTGCGGTGTGTAAGGTGGAGTCCATTGGGATACTATCCCATTATCTTCGAGATAAGTTAAAAACCCCTCGTTTAAGTATTCACCACCTCGATCTGATCAAAGTGTCTTAATACTTCTACCAAGTTGTTTCTCTACTTCATATCTAAATTGTTTGAACATGTCAATTGCTTCATACTTTTGTCTCATTAGATACACATACCCATATCATGAATAATCATCAATAAAGGTAATGAAGTATATAAAACTACCTTTGGCATTAATGGATATCAGACCACATAAATCAGAATGTATTAGGTCTAATAACCCATTCACTCGTTCACCCTTTACTTTAAAAGGTAATTTAGTCATCTTGCCTAACAAGCAAGATTCACATGTGTCATATGATTCATAATCAAATGACCCTAAACTACCACACTTGTGTAGCTTAATCATGTGTTTCTCACGTATATGGCTAAGTCGACAATGCCATAAGTAAGATGATTTTAAGTTATCTCGTTTTTTTCTTTAATTTTCATTGATATTTAAAATTGGATTACATATATCTAATATGTAAATTCCACTGTACAATGTAGCAGTACCAGACAATATTTTATTCATCTTAATTGAACAACCATTACTTGAAAAAGTTAAATGAAATCCCGCTTTATTAAGATATGAAATAAATACAATGTTCTTTGTCACAACGGGTACATAAAAGTAATTATCCAAAATTAACTCTAGCCCACTAGGAAGATACAAAACATATATCCCTATGGCTAATGTATCAACTCTTGCTCCATTTCCCACATGTAGGTCTATCTCTCCCTTCTTGAGTGGTTTATTATCCTTGAGATCCTGCATATCAACATATATATATGAACCAAATTCGGTATCTAATACCCAAATGTTATGATCAAAAATAGCATTAACCTCAATGACAAACAATATACCTGAAGTAGACGGTGGGGCATCTAATGCCTTCTTCTACATCAGCGACTCCAGATAAGCTTTGCAGTTTCTCTTCCAATGTCCTTCCTTGTTGCAATGGAAGCATATCCCCTTTGAAGTTGTCTCCGTCACCTTCTTCTTAGCTACACATGCTATTGGCTTCTTGGACTTCTTCTTCATTTTTTGGTTCTTCTTGCAAAAACCTGGAGAAGAGTCCACCAGCATCACAACCTTACTGTCTTTCTTGACATTTTGCTCAGCTGTTTGAGCAGGTTAATCAGCTCAAGTATTGATGTGGATATTTTGTTCATTCGATAGTTAAACACAAACTGTGAATAACTATCAGTCAAACTAGTAAAAATTAAGTCTATACTTAACTTATGATCCATTACGAAACCTAAACTGTAACATCCTGGTAAGGGGGCACTATATAAACTGCCTAACCTCTCAATATCTATATACATCTTCAGCACATATTGCACTGGAGATGATCCCTCAACCATCTTAGAGCAGAAAAACAACCTCGAGGTCTCGAACCTTTCAGACCAAGCTTGCTCATCAAACAATTCCCTTAGATGGTATACTATGGTGTAAGCATCTATAGCCTCATGCTGCTTTTGTAGTTATGGTGACATAGAGGCTAACATTATACAGCAAGCCAGCTCACTATCATCCAGTAGCTTCTTATAAGCTTTTTAATCCTCATCAGATGCGTCGACAGCAGGGGGATAGGGAAGTGGTTCATCTAGAACATATCCTAGTTTCTCAGATTTGAGAACAATTCTCAAATTCTGTAGCCAATCTAAGAAGTTTGGTCCTGTGAGTTTGTTGGAATCTAGTAGGGAGCTTAGGTTCACACTAGATGAAGACACCTTGGCAATTTAATAACCTAGAAGAACGAGAGAAATTGTTAGAATGTAAACTAACGCATATCGATAAGGACTTTAATCACATGCATTATAGGTCCCATTATTATTATTATTCAAATCCATATACGAATTCGAAAAAGCTTATAGTTTTCTTAATGAGTCGATATCCGATATCACCAAGAATGACCTTAGATTTGCCCAACAAGCAACCTTAGGTCATTTGATAGGTATCATTCATACCAATTGCATTCATTTATGCAACTATCGACTTGTGTCATCAACTGTTGATTTACCACACTCATTGGGTTATCATCTCTTGATTTATATACATCCTATGTATATTACCCAACTTCGCCTCTATCCACATCGACCTTGGTTTGCCCAACAAATCAACACTTCTAGTTAGGACCAACCTATTAATCCGAAAATTTAATTTCCATGGTTTGAACATATTCGTGTAGAGAGGGCTTGGGTTTGCCCAACATCCCAACTCTAAAAAAGCTATGGTTTTTGCCATATCAATGGAAGGCGTAAGTCCTAATATTTCAGTTAAGGGATTTGTTCTTTGGTCTATATATATATATATATCACATATATATATTCAGATTATGGACAACTCAATTAAATTGAGCCTATGTCCATAACAATCCTTAAAATGCTTCTAATGTATGTATCATACAAAGGAGGTTTAATTTATGTTGTGACTTGACTATACATCTAAAGTTCGTGATTCTTAACCAAATTAGGTACTATAGTTAGTCTTGAATAATTTGAATTATGAATGTTATTCAATTAAGAACCCTAAAATTCAAAAATTTTGATGTCCATATTAAACACTTTAATCTATGTGTATATGCCCTTTTTCTAGTCAAATTAGAAATGCTATGCTCTCCTTGGATTAATCCTTAAGGTTTTCAAAATTTTCGTTCATCAATTAGTCATTTATAATATCCCTAGTTCATCTCAAATTTATCTAAACATTTTCGGCAAAAGCCAATATTATCTTGACGGCCAAAATTGTCAAGATAAATAAGTAACCTACTAGACACTAAAGGGGCCGACTAGATGTTCGGAAGATTTCTGGAACCCTTATTTCAAGCACATGCATTAAGCATGCTATTACCATCAAAATAATATATTTCTTATCACATAAGAACTTTATTAACGTCTTATAACTGAAATACATACACTATTAGTCATTAAGTAAGTCAACTCCATCAACTTTCAAAAAGTTGACCAATGTTGACTTTAACTTGATTTAATAATTGAATCAAATTCAATTAATTCTAGAAAAATTCCAAAGTCTTATACACATTCTAAATGTATCTAATAAAAAATTCTAAAGCCTAATTATTAGGAACTATTTATTAATAAATATGAATTTTCTAGCACATCACATGTGTATTGCACTTGTCTTATTACTTCTAACACTAGTCAAACTTTACATCATGCATACATAAGATAATCACTTTAACAACAAGTGTCATGCATATCATACATGTGGAAACATCTCATCTTGCATATGCATGCATAAAATTCATAAAAACAATTTTTCTAAAATTAATATGGAATTTACAAGCACGCATGTTCATCAGATTTCCAGAATTTCCCAGAACTTTATATATACATCAAGCTGAAACTAAATTCGTAATAAAATAGCAAATGATATTCAATTACATTTGCCTTTGACAAAACATAACATAACACCTTATAAACATTTCTGTGAAAGAAAATCAGAAAAACAATTTTCTAGAATTATTAAAAAATGTTCAAAATCAGCACATGCATTTAGTTTTCTAGAAATTCCCAGAAACCAACATATGAACAGTCTGGATATTAATTCGAAATAAAATAGCAAATGACATTTAATTGTAATTTCCTTTGACAAAAACAGGAAATAACATCTTATAAACATTTATGAGAAAGAAAATCAGAAAAATCATTTTTCTACAATTTACACGAATTATTCCAAATCAACATGCATGTCAGTCACAATCAAACAAACACTTTGCTCCTGCTCAATACATCATCTAATACATGCATAAACTTGCTCTGATACCATTGTTGGGGTTTGCTATGGATGCATGCATCACATGCATGAGAATGCAGTGGAAGTGTAGGAATCTAAATTTCGACACCATGACAACCCTTAAAAGCCATAATGATACATGCATGCATGAATATGTAAAAGAACATGAAATATAAAACTTTTTACCTTTTGTTTCTCCTCCTTTCTTGTTTATTCTCCTTGTTTAAGTTATTGCAAACACCAAACCCTTCCTTGATCACCCAAGAACATGCAAAGATAAAAAAGAAACAATATGTAAGGGCGATAGAACACCAAACTTGATGAATTTAAGCAGATATCTAAATGGGAGATAGATCAAGATTATCTTGCATGCATGTAGATTTATATAACAATTGCATACAGATAACTCAAGAACTCTTCTCTCTCTCTCTCTCTAGAGCTCTTCTAGAGCCCTTTCTCTCTCACTTGAGTGTGTTAGAAATGGTAAAAGCGTCTGTACATAAGTGAAGAACTCACTTATGTATCATCTGTCGAGGCTTCGATCACGATCGTGGCCTGTAAGCCACAATCGTGGCCTACTTAAAACTAGCCTCACCTTCGGTCATGATTGTGGCCTATGAGCCACGATCATGGTCTACTTAAAAATAACCATACACACTTTATTTTTTATCCTACCTTTTATGCGTGTGACTCTTAGGTTTCCGATTATTTTAGGCACTTGAATTAACTCTTAATTCAAACAAATCATGGAACATTTCATGCCATTTAAATTAACTCTTAATTCAAGCAAATCATGAAGGGTTTCATGATGCCAATTTACTAGAATATAAGTGGATTAACACACAAACTCTTCGATAGTTAATTATCTAACTTACAAAACTTTCCATAGACAATTATCGTGCAATTCATCCTTTCACCATACTATACCCTACTTAGTTTAGAGTATGGGCTATGTGTTAATTCCCACTAGACTGACTACATCACATCTAGTCTAAGTGATATTAGTTGTTGCCCTGAGATCTCATTACTCTATGTGTCATTAAAGACTCTCTTCATGACACATAACTGCTCTGACTAGAGACTCTTGAGTAATGACCCCGATAAGAGGTCGAGGGTATTATCTCCATCTATCAGGATTGGTGAATTATTTATTGGCTACCCAATTACCTTCAAATACCAATATTTGTACCCAATCACCACCCTAAAAGTGACATCGTCTTGAGGTAACAAGGAATGATGTCAAAGCACAGGATCAGTATCCAAGATATCTTTCAGTACCTCAAGTCTAAGGATATTTGCACCATTGCTATGATGAGATTAATCATTGACATTCGATAGATCATCCATATGATAATCTCATTGCAGGTCATTCGATGTACTTAATACCCTTAGTAACCATCCATATATTAACTCTAAACATCTCATGCTTACAATTTGTGAGATCTACTGCTTCATCAAATCAAGGAGTATAATATGTGCTAATCTGGCTTATTAATCCTATGACTAGGGATTATTTAGATACTAACATAATTACACATTATAGGAATCTCAATATCATGATCACAACATGATTTCCTTTATGTTATGTTTTGTATCATGTACTTCATTAATTTGATTTAATACCAATATCAATTCATATATAAATGAATATCAAATTAATGAAAAATGCCTTTTGCTTTATTAACCAAAATAAAGTTTGTATAAAAGTGTTAAAGGTGATTTCCTTTAAAGCACAACTCTAACAATCTCTCACTTGCACTAAATCCAATTGCATTTGTATCTAATACCATATGCGAGTACACAAGAATCAAATTTTATTTGAGGTAGTGGCTTAGTCCACGGATCAGCGATGTTTTAATCTATGGGTACTCTCTCTATCTTCACATCACCTCTATCAATTATCTCCCTGATCAGGTGATATCTCCTGAATACGTGTTTGGACCTCTGATGAGACCTTGGTTCTTTGGCTTGAGTAATAGCTCCATTATTGTCACAGTACAACAGTATTGGGTCTACGATGCTTGGAACCACTCCACGTTCCACAACGAATTTCTTTATCTAACAAATTCTTTTGCCACTTTTGCAGCTGCAATATTCTCTAACTCGGTCGTCGAATCTACAGTCGTCTCTTATTTGCAACTTTTCCAACTGACTGCTTCACCATTCAGTGTGGAAACATAACCTGACTGGGATTTGAAGTCATCCTGGTCAGATTGAAAACTGGCATCTGTATGCCCACTCCATATAAGATCTCCATTTCTATATATCAAGAATAAATCCTAGTCCTTCTCAAGTATGTTAGGATATTCTTGATAGCCACCCAGTGACATTCTCCAAGATCTGAATGATATCTACTCATAACACTTAGAGCATAAGATATATTGGGTCTTGTGCGTAACATAGCATGCATGATTGATCCTATTGTCGAAGCATACAGGATCATACTCATCTGAGTCCTCTTATCTTGCATCTTGGGACACATAGATTTTAAGAGTTTTATCCCATGAGTCATGGGAAGAAAGCCTCTCTTGGACTACTCCATGCTGAACCTATTTAACACTTTATCTATATATGTTGATTGTGAAAGACCTAGTGACTTTCTTAATCTATCTCTATAGATCTTTATTCCCAATATATATGTTGCTTCTCCAAAATCTTTTATGGAAAAATTTTAGGCAACTAAATTTTGACTGATTGCAAACTTGAGACATCATTTCCTAATAGTAATATGTCGTCCACATATAACACAAGGAATATGATAGCACTCCCACTAACCTTCTTGTACACACAACATTCGTCAAGATTTTGTTAGAAACCAAACTCTTTGATTGTCTCATTAAATCGAATGTTCCAACTCCTAGATGCTTGCTTCAATCCATAAAGAGATTTTTGAAGCTTGCATGCCTTTCTGCCATCTTTGGATACGAAGCCCTCAGGTTGCATCATTTACACATCCTCAACTAGGTTTCTATTTAGGAAAGTCGCCTTCATATCCATCTGTCATATTTCATAATCATAATGAGCAGCAATGGCTAGGAGTATTCTAATGAATTTAAGCATGGCTACGAGACTAAAAGTTTCGTCATAGTCAACTCCTTGTCTTTGACTATAACCTTTAAAGAGTAGCCTCACTTTATAGGTAATCACATTACCTTTCATGTCGATTTTCTTCTTGAAAATCCACTTGCACCCTATAAGTTTTATGAAGGGTCAACCAAAGTCCATACTTGATTTTCATAGATGGAATCCAATTTGGACTTTATGACTTGATGCCATTTTTTATATTTTGAACTCTTCAGAGCCTTTTTATAGGTTGTAGGCTCATCGTCCTCTATGAGTAATACGTCATTGTGTTCTCTTACGAGAAATCCATATCTCTCTGGAACATTGCATATCCTACTTAACCTACGAATATTTTGGGTGTCAGAAGGTTCAACTATTGTCTCATCTCTGTGAACAACAATTTCAAGTTCAGGCAATTGATCTGCGTCTGTTTGAGCATCGTGAACTTCAAGTTCAACTTTGCTTCCACTGTCTTCTCTTAGAAGAAACTCTTTCTCTAAAAAGACAGCATGCTTTGAGACAAACACCTTTTGCTATAAAGCATTATAGAACTAATATCCAATTGTTTCCTTAGGATATCCGATAAACAGATATTTATCAGATTTCGCTTCAACCTTATCTGATTGAATCCGCTTCATATAAGCTGGATAACCCCAAACTTTCATATGAGAAAGATAGGGCCTTTTGTTTGTCCATATCTCATATGGAGTAATTTCAACTGCCTTTGAAGGGACTCTGTTTGTCACATAAATAGCAGTCTCGAGTGCATAACCTCAAAAGGATTTTAGTAGATTTGCTAAGCCTATCATTGTTCTTACCATGTCCAACAAGGTTCGGTTTCTCCTTTCAGCCACATCATTATATTGCAGTATGTAAGGTGGAGTCCACTGGGATATTATCCTATTATCTCTAAGATAAGTTAGAAACTCCTCGTTTAAGTATTTACCACCTCAATTTGATTGAAGTGTCTTAATACTTCTACCGAGTTGTTTCTCTACTTTTGTTTTATTAGGACATGAAACAGATACAATGTTCTTTGTCACAATAGGTACATAAAAGCAATTATCCAAAATTAACTCTAGCCCACTAGGAAGATACAAAACATATATCCCTACGGCTAATGCAGTAACTCTTTCTCTATTTCCCACACATAGGTCCATCTCTCCCTTCTTGACCGATCTACTATCCCTAAGACCCTGCATATTAACACATATGTGTGAACCACATCCGATATCTAATACCCAAATGTTATGATCAGAAATAGCATTAACGTAAATGACAAATAACAAACCTGAAGTAAACGAAGGGGCATCTAATGCCTTCTTCTGCTTCAGTAACTCCAGATAAGCTTTGTAGTTTCTCTTCTAATGTCCTTCCTTGTTGCAATGGAAGCATATCCCCTTTGAAGTTGTCTCATTCTCCTTCTTCTTGGCTACACCTCCCACTAGCTTCTTGGACTTCTTCTTCTTCTTTTGGTTCTTCTTACGAGAACCTGAAGAAGAGTTCGCCAGCATCACAACCTTACTGTCTTTCTTTGCTCAACTGTTTGAGCAGGTTAATCAGCTCAGGTATCAATGTGGATATTTGGTTCATCTGATAGTTAAGTACAAACTGTGAATAACTATCAGTCAAACCAGTCAGAATTAGGTCTATACTTAACTCATGATCCATTACGAAACCCAAACTGCCTAACCTCTCAATATATCTATACATCTTTAGCGTATATTGCACTGGAGATGATCCCTCAGCCATTTTAGAGCGAAAAAGCAGCCTCAAGGTCTCGAACCTTTCAAACCGAGCTTGCTCATCAAACAATTCCCTTAAATGGTAGACTATGGTAAAAGCAACCATAGCCTCATGCTGCTTTTGTAATTCTGGTAACATAAAGGCCAGCATTATACAGCTAGCCAGCTCACTATCATCCAGTAGCTTCTTGTAAGCTTTCTGATCCTCATCAGATATGTCGGCAACAGGGGGATCGGGAAGTGGTTGGTCTAAGACATATCCTAGTTTCTCAAATTTGATAACATTTCTCAAATTCTGTAGTCAATCCAAGAAGTTTGGTCCCGTGAGTTTGTTGGAATCTAATAGAGAGCTTAGGTTCATACTAGATGAAGACACCATGACAATTCAATAACCTAGAAGAATGAGAGAAAGTGTTAAAATGTTAACTAATGTGTATCGATAAGGACTTTAAGCATATGCATTATGGGTCCCACTATTCTTATTCAAATCCATGGCCCTCACTATGAATTCGAAAAAACTTATAGTTTTCTTAATGAGTCAATATCCGATATTACTAAGAATGACCTTAGGTTTGCCTAACAAGCCACCTTAGGTCAATCGATAGGTATCATTCATACCAATTGCATTCAGTTATGCAACTATCGA
>JANQAP020000263.1:109050-124008 GCA_026874005.2 Erythroxylum coriaceum | reverse complement strand
TGATTGCACGTAGCGCTCCCTTATCATAGGATATGTATCGGAATGACCTACGGGCGTCCCGGTGCGTACCCTACGGTGAGGGGGTGTTACATATCCAGATTAATAATGTCCTATCTTATTAATCCTATGACTAGGGATTATTTATTTACTAACATAATTGTACATGATAGGAACCTCATTATCATGATCTCACCATGATTTCCTTCATGCTATGTTTTATATCATGGACTTCATTAATTCGATTTAAGATCAACATCAATTCATAAATAAATGAACATCAAATAAATGAAAATTTACCTTTCACTTTATTAATCAAAATAAAGTTTGTACAAAAGTGCTAAAGGTGATTGCCTTTAGAGCACTACTCTAACACTATTTGGCTAAGTTTTAGAGTTATACTTTATGCTTCACTATTTTTACCTTGTTTGGGTGAGTTTTATATCATAATTTTGTTTGGTTCTTCATTAGATCATGAACAAGGAGTATATATTCTTGATGTACTATAATTATGTTTGGATACAGTAGTTAATATGTCCTTAACATTGCATTAAGGCTATGTTTGGTGGGACGTAAGGTTTTTAATGGAATGGAATGGAATGTAAATGGATGTAATATTAAAAAATTATTGTTTAGGAGGGATGGAAAGGTTTATAATGTAATATAGTGAAATGTTGTTTGGAAGATAAATGGAATGGAATGTAATGTATGTATAATAATAATGAATGACTATTCTACACTTGATAGAACAAAACATATGTTAATAGATCAAAACACATATCCAATAATAATTATGTTTTAGTAATAATCTCTTTTTGGCATTCTACTGAATATTAACTAACAAATGCGTTGATGCAACATGGATTTTTATATAGTAAGTATTGATGATCTTTATTGTTAACGTCTTCCTTTATGAGTAGATAAAAAAGACAAACTTGTTGAATCTATTTAAATTATTGAAACTCTTCTTTAAGATATGAAACACTTAAATTTTATCAACACAAGTAACTATGTTTATTTTCCAATTGATTCATCCTATCTAGCAGCAATAATGAGCCTTAGATATCCTCATAAGCAATTAAAGAAAGAGAAAATTGCAAACAAAATTAACAATATAAAAATGACTTCTCTTACCCTAAATGCTCATCAACCGCTGCACTTTCAATTTTGTCCTTTGGAACTTTCAAAGGCCTTGTATCTCTAATGAAAATAAGGCAGCAATCCACTAAAAGAAAATCAGAAAACAACGTGACAGGTAGCAAGCAATAACAAAGAAGGAGACGTAATAACATTGAGTAGGCGATTAGAGCACAAATAGGAGAGACTCAGAGAGTAGTCATGGAGGGCGACGAGAAGAGACCACAATATTTTTATTTATCAATGAAACTACAACATTTTATATAAAGAATAATTGGTATTATAAAAAATTATTGAGGGTATATTAGGTAATACATATTTATCATTTTATGTCTCATCCTAAACCCCCCAAATCTGAGATAAATCATTTTTACCGTTTAGGATGGAATAAGATGTAATGTGACCCTCCACTTCCATCCTATTCCATTCCATTCCGTTATAAACCCTCCTCCTAAATAATGGAATAATATTACATTCCATTCTATTCCATTACTAACCGCTCTACCAAACATGGTCTAAGGGATTATTGGATTTTCATTTTGTCATTTTACATATTTTAACTTATTCCTTATAAAATAAAGAAATGTGTTTGCTCTCTAGACATTTGAGATAACGCATGTATATTATTTAGACTAGAAAGGGAAATGTGATATGAGCTATTAATGTTGTGGTTTAGATTAATGTTTAGAATATTTTGTTTGTTGGACTTAATTGATTTTAATTAATATGATGCTATTCTTAATTAGACTGTAGTTAGAAAGTCTTCCAGCAATGGTTGTTGGGGTTTAGTTGAAGGGAAAAAAATTGTTTCAACCACCAAAAATTATCATTTGCTTACTTACCTAGAGCATTACCCTCCAATTAATGAAGTTGTACAATCTAATGTTGTTCCTTAATTTGTTGAATTTCTAGGAAGGGGTGACTTTCCACAACTTTTAGGTTTGAATTAGTTATCTATGTGTTTGGTTATATGTGTAATTAATTTTAACCACTGAATTCCATATTCACGTATATCATTTGTTGATTACTGTTCTTAGTTTGAGGCTACTTGGCTCTATCAAATATTGCTTCTAGGACATCATAGAATTCAAAAGTTTTAATTGACCATGGGGCTATCCCAATATTTTTTAGACTTCTAGGTTCGCCCACTAATGATGTCAAGGAATAGGTATAAGGTTCCTTTTCTCTATATTTCATTTTTACTTAATTTATTTTCTGTGTTTGCTAACCCATTTTCATGTTTGTATTTCCTTCCACGTATAGCAAGTTATTATCTTGAGTGCCTTGGCATTATTATGTCTTAAGGCCTATTACATCTGGGGTGTGCCTATAGAACCGATAACATTCAAACTAGTTAAATATTTAATAGCATTCATCTTGTTACAATGTTGATTTATCTCTCTTAAATTTAGGTTGTTTAGGCATTGGGAAATATTGCTGGCCACTCATCTAAATGTCATGATTTTCTAATTGGCCATAGTTTCTTGATTCCATTTCTTTCATAATTTAACGAGCATGCAAAGCTATCCATGCAACTTGGACATTATCCAATCTCTATAGGGGCAAGCCACAACCTTTGTTTGATTAGGTTTGTTATTAGATATAAACTTTTAGATGTAGCTAAATGTCTTCTCTCCCTGTTTTAATTTATTACTAATATATATGCTAATTGAACGAGTAGACAAAACCTACTCTCCCTACTCTTGAGCATATTTTACACTTAAGTTATGAAGAAGTCCTCACAGATTCATAATGGTCATTGTCGTATCTCTCTGAAGGAACTAATGAACACTTAAGTTATGAAGAAGTCCTCATAGATTCATAATGGTCATTGTTGTATCTCTCTGAAGGAGCTAATGACAAAATTCAAGTTGTTATTGAGGTTAGTGTCTGCCTTAGACTTGTTGAACTTTTACCATAAGTTAGTCTTATCTTTTAGATGATAGAAATGCACCATATGTTTTAGTTATGAATGTTGATTTGCTCTGTGCACATTTCTCTTCTCCAACAATGCTTATTCCTGCCTTACATATGATTGGAAACATAACATTTGTTTAAGAAGTCCTTTCTGCTGTTTAATATTTCAATTTTCTAGTCAATTTTTTTCATTATATTCCTTCTAATGTTCTTCTAGTGTGTAACAATGGCTTAGGAAGAGGGGAGGACAAAGATTCAATTGTAGAATACTTTTTTTAAAAATATCTAGAAAATGAAACTATAAACAGTGTGTTTTTGGAATATGACTTGTATCTTTAAGGTTGTAATTAGGTTTTAGCAAGCAAACTTTTATAGATGTAAAGTTGGCATAATTAATGCCTTTTAGGAAGTTTCAAATATTATGTTTTTCCTAATTGTAACAATTTTGAGACAGATAACTATTTTCATATGTCAACATCATAGATGTTTATATTTTGGATCTTGAGGATAAGTATTGAGTCTTTTGATTCCTGTCCTCAACTTATGATAAACCATCAAGTTCTTCCCTGTCTCTCGAACTTGCTCATAAGTAATTATAAGAAGAGCATCAAGAAAGAAGCTTCTTGGACAATCTCAAATATTACTGCTGGGAATGTATCTCAGATACAGATTAGTTTATTGTTGTTTTAAAGAGATCAGTAGTGGAACTCTATCTTCTTTCATTATGTTCCTAAATAGTTCTAGTGTATATATGGTATCCTAACCAATGTAATTGCTTTGTCAATGTCTAAACTGTGGTTTCCAATATTATACAAGTTGTAATGGATGTCGATATTATTGCCCCCCTTTTCCAATTGCTTCAAAATGCTAAATTTGATATCAAGAAAGAGACTGCTTGGGCAATTTCAAATGCAACATCTGGAAGCACCCGTGAATAGATCAAGTATATTGCCCATTCCACAAATATGCTACGGAATCATGATATTATGATCATGGTACCTATACCCTTGGTCTATGCGTTTACTTAAAAGATATAGTTTCATCTTATTATGCTCTAATTTTTTTGTAATATGAGCATGAATATTATAATTTGTAAACTAATTTTTTATTTATTGTTTTATCTATAAGAATTCTTCAAGTTGTCATTCATATTTTGTGTGGGAACAAATTATCATCGTTTAATATTAGATTTTTTGTTAATATAATTTAATGACATTTTTATAGTTTTACTTTATATACACAATGCCTGATTTTTTAAATTAATAATATTTTTATACGATCTAATTTCACAATAATAAGAAAATAATTCACAATAAAAAACATGTTAATACATTATATACAAAATATATTGTTAAATATCATTAATTAAAAAGTAACAAACAACATGTTGTGATATTATTAGAAATGTAGTCAATAACATTTTGAATGTGGTATATAAAAGGTAGCAAATAACATTTGGCTATGTTATAAAAAACATCGAAAATAACATTTGGCTATGTTAAAAAAAACGTAGCTGATAACATTGAGCTACATTATAAAAAACGTAGCAAATACTTTATAGCTACGAAGATAAAAATATAGCAAAAAACTATTAGTTATGTTTTATTTTCATAGTCAATCATTTGGTACCAAATTTGTCCTCGCCAATATTCAATTATGTTTTATTTTCATAGTCAATCATTTGGTACCAAAATTTTCCTCGCCAATGATTGATTTTTAGCTACGTTTTTGTAATATTTTAGCTATGAATTTTTTTTGTAGCTAAAACTTTTTGTTTACGATTTCTAAAAACATAGCCTATAGTTTTCAACTACAAGAAATTGGCAATAATTTGTGTGACGAAATAGAAACGTCACAAATAACTATAGGCGATATTTTTGAAACATTTAGTTGTATTTCTTTTGGTAGCCAATACTCTACTTTATTGTGTTAGTATAATTGACATTAGATATGATACCATATCTCTATGAAAACTCAAATACTAAATTCCCTTGTGAACTTTTGTGAGTTCATGAGCAGGGAAGTGCTGTGACCAAGGTGAGTGTAAGTTATCAAGGTCTACAATTTCCTGAACTAAGTACTTCATTTTTTAAGATCTTTTCCTGGATGACGTAGAACTTTGTGCTCTCACTTTGTCATTTGGTATGTTACGATGATGTTAATTAGAGGGATTAGAGATGCGGCTGATCAAAGCTGTCATCAAAGCTTATGACCAATGCAAAGTTTTACGTCCTTCAAGGATCCGATCTGGCATACGAGTTTGGATGAGAGCATCACCAGCATTGGATTAATTCGGCAAGTCTTTTCTTCAAACGGTTGAAAGCTTACAAGAAAGCTTAAGAAATCAGCATAGACGTTGCACTGATCCATACTATAATGAGTCCGTAAAATGACATTAAAAAGGCATAAAGACCCTAGTTGTGCCCGTCAATTTCCTTGGACGATTTGGAAGGAAGACATCCTTCTTTCATAATAGTTGAAAGTAAATTGAGATTCTACTATTTAACATCTCATTATCAACTTTTGCAGGTGATAATCAACTTCGTTGGATTATATAAAAGAATGTGCTAGCTTCTACTCTAAATGTTTGAATATGCTTGGAATTGACGGCTTTTGTTTTCAGTTGATAATGATAATAGTAATAAAAGTGAAACTTGTAATCGTAGACTTAACACATTTTAACAAATTTGCATTACGGACTAACAAGAGTTTCCAAGATATTTCCTCGGGCAGTGGTTATTTTGGAGGGACAGAGGGCAAGGAAGCTTCTTACAAGTAACAATTTGAAATGCGGCATCAAGTGTAAATGACAAGCTGACAAGAAAAAGACTTAAAATGCATCTGTGATCCCGAAGAAAAGTGACGGAGTCCCTGAATCAGTTTCATTGTGAGAGAAAAAAAAAAACCTTAAATCCCTCTTCATTTCCTGAAGCGGGCTACACAATAGCACATATCAAGCATGACTCTGTTCACTCTATGGTTTGTATCATACAAGACTTGTAAAAGAGTAATTAAGCAAGCAATTCTTAGTGAAGAAAAGCTTAATTTTTTTCTATAATTTTATCTATACTTTAAAAATTTTCTATTAATGTTAGTGTATTTTAATCACACCGGATTGACTTGGAATTTAGTTAATTTTTATTTTTAAGTGAAGACCATTGATAATATGACAAAGTCACGGAGTGAACAAAAAAATTTAAATACAATTCAACTTATACCTATGGTTGTGTATTATCTTGCAATTAACATTGTTCTCGCTACAGCCAGGGGACAATCCTATTTGTTAACGTGTGGTGTGTAACAAGCTTGGGCTTTCACCAATGCTCATTTGGCACTTAAGTACACTCTCATTCCCAAGTTAGCCTTCTACACGGAACACTTTCTTAAAGAGAAGAAGGAATGTAGGAGAATGTAAAAACACTTCTATTAAACAACTCTCTCAAGAAAGCTGCAATGCTTACAATGCACTCAATGATCTTTTATGATCCAAATGAGGCAACCCCCAGGGGGTATTTATACTTGCTTCTTCCTAGAATGGACGGTTAAGATCTACTTGATCTAATGGTCCACATTGACCTTCTAGAATTCTCTACAATACTCTACATACTTCATGTACATAATGTATATATCTACAACATTCTACGAGCTTCTATAAGATTCCATATTGTTCTACTATGTTCCATAAGCTTCCACAAGCTTCCATAGTCTTCTACCATGTTCCAAAAGCTTCCAGGGCCTTCAATAAGCTTCTATCATACTCTAGAAGCTTCCAGATTTTTTCGTAAGATTCCAACATGCTTTAGAAGACTCTTTTGGGCCCCAAACCTCATCATGTTTTAAAACATGTGGAACGTGACATTCTCCCCCACTTAATCTGGCGACGTCTCCCTCGTGTCTTAGTGAAACTCTCGAATCTTGTCTTTGTATTGCTAAAGAGAAAACTCATGCTTCCAACTAGCTTGACTTTCCTGCTGTCCATTCTATTTGATTAAGTATTCGTCATATGCCGGATGTGAGCCTCTCCTTGGTATAGCTCTATGTGTCAAGATCTCTTCCACCTCTCGTTCATATGTTATCGTCACAATGGTGGGTGAGCACTTTGATTCACCTCTACTCAAATCTTCATTATCATCATGGTAAGGTTTTAGAAAACATACAAGAAATATGGGATGAATCTCCAAAGTGTGAGGGTATCTTAACTCAGTACGTCAACTTGCCTATCCTTTTCTCCACACGAAAAGGCCCTCTGTACCTCTGAATCAAGTCCTTATGAACACCTCCTATGATGCGTCTATGAGAAAGGAGATTGGCCATCATCAAATCTCCTTCACTAAACTCCAAGTGGTGCCTCCTCTTACCGCCCCATTTCTTCATTTTCTTGGCTACTCAATTTAGGTATGTCTTAGCCATATCGAACTTCTCATGCCAACTTTTGGCAAAAAAGTATGCTCCAGAGCTTTTGCCACTATAACTGACAGCAAGAGTGTGCAGAGTCAAAGGCTACTTTTCAGTTGCCAACTCAAAAGGGCTGGCTCCTATAGACTCACTTCGCAACAAATTATATGAGAATTGGGCAACATCGAGCAACTTTATCCAATCTCGCTGGTTGAAATATAGCTCCAATAAGGCATTCACTCACTCGATTTGTCCATCGGTTTGTGGATGAAAGCCTGTAGAGAAGTTTAACTCTGACCCCAAGAGCTTGAACAACTTCGTCCAAAACTGTCCCCTGAACCGAGCATCTCTATCACTGATGATAGTTTGTGGAATTCCCCAATACTTCACCACATGCCTAAAGAATAAGTGAGCAGCATTTTCAGCAGTGAATTTTATTGGAATAGGTATGAACACTCCATACTTGCTAAAGCGATCCACAACAATCATTATGTTGCCTTGCCCCTCCGCTTTCAGTAACCCGACGATGAAGTCCATTGAGACACTCTCTCATGGTCTCTTAGGAATTAGCAGCGACTACAATAATCCACTTGATGCTTTATTATCCACCTTGTTTTGTTGGCACACAAGTCTTCACTTATGCCTCTATATCATCTCTCAACTGGGGCCAATAGTAGGCACACTCCACAAGTGCCAAAGTCTGATGCATTCTTAGATGACCAGCCTATAAGGAGTCATGATACTCCTTGATGATCTCTTTCCTCAATTTTTCCATTTAGGCACATAAATCCGGCTTCCTTTGGTGATGAGCAACCCCATCCTCAAGCCAAAACTTGCGAGTCTTTCCCTCCTCAACTTGCTTCAACACTTCCTTGTCTTGGTGGTCATATTGCAATCCCTCCTTCATTTGATCACGCAAAGGAAAATTATGCTGTGATAAGGTAACTAGCTTTGCCTTCCTACTTAGTGGGTCCACCATTAAGTTCACATTTCCTGGCTTGTACATCATCTCGGAGTCAAATTCTGCCAAAAAAGCTTTTCATCTAGCTTACTTAGATGTCAACTTCTTTTGATTGAGGAAGTAGCTTGAAGCAACATTGTCTGTCTTCACCATGAACTTTGGTCCTAATAAGTAGTACCTCCATGTCCACAAGTAATGCACTACAACCATCATCTCTTTCTCTTGCATCATATAATGACGCTTGGTGTCATTAAGCTTTCGACTCTCAAAAGCAATGGGGTGTCCTTCTCGCATCAACACACCACCAAGTGCAAAATCGAAAGCATCCATTTATACTTCAAATGGCTTTATGTGATTCGGAAGAGCAAGGACTAGTTCCTTCATCACAGCCTCCTTCAATGCATTAAAAACCTTTTGGCATTTGGCATCCCATCCCCAAACTCATCTGTTCTTGAGATATCCATTTAAGGTACTGCAATGGAAGAGTAGCCATGGATGAACCTACGATAAATGGTAAACTAAGGAAGGATTTTAACTCACTCACCTTTTTTTATGGCTCCCATTCTAGAATAGCTTGCACTTTGGACCTATCCATTCTTAGTTTTTCTTATTCCACGATGTGTCCCAAAAACACTACCTTCAGCTTCGCAAATGCACACTTCTTCTTTTTGATACATAACTCATTGTCCCTCAAAGCTTAAAAGACATGTTGTAGATGTATGACATGTTCTGTTAACGATTTGCTATACATAGCAATGTTATCCAAATAAACAATAACAAATCGATATAAGAAAGGATGTAGTACCTTATTCATAAGTGTGCAAAACGTTGTGGGTGATTTAGTGAGACTGAATGGCATGACTAAGAATTCAAAAGCTCCATATCTCGTCACACAAGTAGTCTTTAGCTCATCTCCCTTGATAATCCTCACTTGGTAGTAACTCGATCTCAAATTAAGCATGGAGAACCATCTTGCATCTCCAAGGTAATCAAACAAGTCATCAATTTAAGGGATAAGGTATGTATTTTTCACAATTACCTTATTTAGTGCTCGATAGTCGATACATAATCGAAGTGATCCATTGTGGTTCTTTTGGAACAGTACCGACACACCATATAGTGCCTTAGAAGGTTAGAAGTACCCCGCATCCAAGGGTTCTTTCAATTGTCTCTTCAGCTCTTCTAACTCTGGTGGTGTTATATGATATGGGACCACAATAAGGAGTTTAGCACCAAGTTCCAACTCGATCTTACGATCCACCACTCTCCTTAGTAGTAGCTTCTTTGGTAACTCAGGTGGCATGACATCCTTCTACTCATCAAGGACACAAGACATCTCCTTAGGCAACTCTTCACGAGTGGTGGCATTTTCCTCCTTGAGAGCCACTAAGAACGTCAGCTCTAGCTTCTTCACTCCTTTAAAGAGTTGCATGGCTAAAAGGGTCTTGATCTTCATTGGTGCCTCTCGAGACAAAGGTACCATGTTTGTATTCCCCTCCTCCATAATACATATGGTGTTTGTAAATAGGATTGGAATAGCTTTCACCTTGTTTATAAATTCCATACCTAACACCACCTGCAAATCATCCATAGGAACAATAGAAAAATCTACTAAATCATGCCACTCACCTATATGAATCTCCATTTTCTTTTCCACTCCACACATACTTTTAACCTCTGATTTTACTGTCTTTATCTAACCATCGATGGGTGTGTACTTAATGCCCAACCACTTGGCTTCTTCTTCCTTCATAAAGTTGTTCATAGCACTCGTATCTCCTAAGGCTCTCGTACCTTGTCCACCAATCTTCACATCTACGAACAATCGCCCCTTCTTCTCAGTTTTTGGTACCTCGACTTTGGCATTGATGGCATGAAGGACTTCTAAGGATACACATCTTCCCTCAGCCAATTTTGAGGTTTCTTCTTTGAGTGCCGCAAGCTTGTTCTTCTTTGGACAATCCCTAATTCGATAAGGTCCATCACAATGTTAGCACTTCAATGTGGGACGTTCTCCACCCTTGTCTTTTTTATGGCCTTTGCTTGAACCTTCTTTCAGCTTGCCACTCTTGCAAACTCCATCTACTGCGATGGCATTAGTAAGGTCTTGCATACCTCACCTCTCCAACTCCGTCTTGGCCCAGGGTTGTAAGCCATCACAAAAGGCAAAAAAAGCTCCCTTGTCTGGATAGCCGGGAATCTCAAGCAACACCTGTTGTTGAATGCTCTTAGAGTGGGTAAGCCGTCTCAACGTGGCTCAAGCTTCCTTCTCTATGCTCTCAGGGTAAAACTACTTCTTCAACTCTTTCTTGAAGTCATCCCATGTGTTCATGGTGCAGGTTTGTAACATCCCGTTTTCTCATGCTAAGAGTTAGAACCCTAGAATACTGTACATAAGGGATATAGTGAGAAATTAGGAAATTGCATTTTATGCTCATGCATCATATAGTACACATACACTTGAATTTGATTATTGCATACATTATAATGATTGTACATGCATTCATTGGCACTTTTTGGGTATAATTGATTTATAAATATGATTACATTGAGAATTGTGGATTATATGTCTTGGAAATTGTTTTAGCAAGTATAAATGTTGATTTAGAATTTTGGTGAAATTTAGGAAATTTTCAAAAATTTTGGGTAATTTTTTGACCAGGAAAAATGCCAAGTAGCGAGACAATTGACAAATAATAGTAGACATAAGTATCAAATGGAAATAGAAATTTTGATAAATGACTTTAGGATTTATTGACAAGTGTCATTGAAATTGGGAGACAATTGGATTAGAAATTGGAGATAAAGGGACTAGTTAAATAAGAGGACCAAGTGGAGACTTACAGAAAATGGACAGGTGGCAAGTGACAAGTGTCACTTGCCAAACCATGTCTTAACCTACGAAACTCTCTCCTAAATGAAAGACTATCTTTATTTTTAATTGGTCTTTCACTTTATTATTTACTCTCATTTCTCTATTAATCTCTCTTCTAATCTTCTTCAATCTTCTTCATCCACGATCCTCTCTTCTTACCTTCATCAAGGTGAACTTTATTCTCCCCTTTCATTTGCTACTATCATTTTTGTTGTCTTCTTTATATTTTTTACTAAAGACTTAACCCTACCACATTTGTAAAGATGATGATCGTATGGTGATGAAAAACTAGGGTTAAGAGTGATTTGAAGATATTGAAGCTAAACAAGTAAGTGTAAAGCATTATTTTTTATGATTTGTTCAATGAAACATGTTTTGATGATAGTTAGAAGTTAAATGATCACGAAATGGTAAGGTATGTATGCTGAAACGTAAATGAGTAACTTGGATATGTTCTTGTCTTGCTTTTACATATATGATGATTGATAATTCATAAGATGTTGTAGTGATGATTTTGAGATAAAAAGATCATTTTGATATTGTAAAAAGAGTGTAGAAATTTCATGAAAAGATGATATGCTCATATTATGTTTTTAATGCTTAATCACATGAATTTTTGGGTAGTTGTTATATGGATGAACTAAAATTAAAGAAAGGCCTAATGTGATGTCTTGAAAAGAGTTAAATTATAATGATAAGTTAGAAGTGAAGTGAAGGTGGAAATGAAGTTGAACATATGCAGAAAATTGAAAATGAATGTGTATATGAATATATTCTATTTTGGTATTGATGATCAATCATGGATTTTGATTTGTGTGTGGATGATATTAGGCTAAAATGGAGTTAAGAATGAAGAGGAAATGAAGAGATTATGAATCCTAAGTGATAAACTATAGAAATGAATTGTTGATGTATTATGAATGAAATATATTATGGGAGCTAGGATTTTATATATGATGAGATTAAGTTGGAAATGGTGAATCAAATGAGTAGAGGTTTGAGAGTTTAATGCAATCAATTTGGTAGTTAAATTAATATGAAATGATGTTGCATTAGAGGAGGTGAATTCTGGAAATTTTGGAGTAAAATTGATGTTAGTATATATATGGAAATCGTGGGAATGGTTGTTAAGTGGAATATGCTTCTTATATGTCCGTTAGGCAGACTTCAGGTCTGTTGGGTAGACATTCTCGGGTTTTCTAGCTTCCCAACTCCGTTCATGTTTGTTTGGAGGGACATCATGTCTGCTAGGTGGACATTCTTTGGACACCTACATAAATGTGCAATTTTGACCTTTTAGACAGAAAAATCTCTCCTCAGAGTCTTCATGGAAACTTATAGAACTCGAAGTCCTCTTTAAAAGCATACTTGAATGACTTTAATCTGACATTCATAGCGAAAGTTATGCCTTTTATCCCAAAATAATATATATATATATATATATATATTATTAACTTATCAATGCTTTCCTATGAGGTATTTAGGCTTGAATGAGATCTTGAATGAACCTAGTTGATGATGAATTGGGTGATTGAAGTGATTAAAGTGTATTACATAATAAAGAATGATTGAAAGATGTTAGTGAATGATTATAAGATGTGTATTGAGAAAATATACCCGGGATTGTCATTGAGCATGCAATGTACATAATCCATATTTACATATGTGCATAAATGAGTACTTATATAATTTTGCAAAGTTGTAATGTGTGTAAATGTGTGTTCAATGATATAGAAGAGCAATTAGAGCAACAAAATCTAGACATTGTTGGGACATCAAGGCAATAAGCTATCTGGAGTAAACTATGAGTAACCTAGATGGTCTCATAATAATTTATTATTTGTTTAAAATTCTGTATTGAATTGTTATGTGATGTGAGTGGGTTAATTCCGAACATTGAATGCCCGAGATGTTTGATGCATGAATGCCATATTTGGAAGTGCTCATTGTATGTGAATTTGATGAAATAAGTGATACTCAACTTAACTGTTGAATGTCGAACCAAGGTTTGATGATAAATGTGAATGAGAATGTGAACGTGAATACGAATGTGAATCATTGAGCACTAGAGATTGATTGAATACATGTGAAGCATTTCACTATATGAATGCATGATAACATAAAGGTAGTAGTGACTGGAGTCGCCAGTGAAAAAGAGCTTAAAACTTAGAATGTGGTAAGAGCCTATAGTTCACTATGTATAATTAGCCCTATGTCTCCAACGGATAAGGGCCAGTTATTAATGAGCCATGTACCCACAATAGATGAGGGACAGTGAAAAAGGCACTTAGTCAGAACAACGTAATAATTAAAAGTGAGTCTAATGAGCATTACACATACAATTTGATATGCATTATATGAATGATTGAATTGAGCTGTATGATCTGTTATGAATGTGAAGTGTGAACTATATGAACAAACTTATCTTTGATTGAATATGTTGATTAATGAAGTGAGGTGAATTATGTAGTTATATGAATTCAATGTGAATTGTTGTGTTATGTGCTATAAGTGAGCCATCGATGATGGGTAGCTCACTGAGTTCACAAAACTCACCAAAATTGCAACGTTGACTTTTCAGGTTTGAGAGAGGCGACTTAGCTTCTAAGACAACTTAGAAGAAACTTAGTACTACGTTTGGATAGAAGAAATGACTCAAAGGTCGATCAGTTGAGACTGAAGGATTTAGATAGAAGTTTTGTATATTTCCTCATACATGCAACATATTTTTGTAAACAGAGTTGTAGACTCTGATTAGTTTTTCATACTGTATATATATAGATCATGTTGTAATGCTACAATGTACATTTTGTTTATGAAATGAAATGAGGAATTGGGTTTTTAGATATTGTGATATTTATGTTTTTAAATTATTATGCATAAGATAAGTGAAAAGTGATATAGTTAGCGCGCCGCTTCTATCGGGTATGTGCTCGAACGTCTAAAGGATGTACGAGCATGTGTTGGATAGGAGTGGGGTGCTACAAGGTCCCCTTTTCAATATCGTTGTACCTTCTCCTTCATCATACACTATGGCCCTGTCTACATGGTAGAGAGAAGCACTATCAATCATCTTAGCATGATCTGTAATGTCAAGTGCCTTGAAGTATTGCTCCATACTCCAAAAGAAGTTTTCGATGGCCTTTGCATCTCTTGCTTTTGCAAAGGCCTTAGGCTCTGAGACCTTTAATTTAGCAGAAGCAGTGGAAGTAACAGGTGCCATATCTCCTTCTGCCACCACCATCTTACACAAACTCCAATTATAGCACCCCCTTACCGTAGGGTACGCACCGGGACGCCCGCAGGTCATTCCGGTACATATCTCATGATAAGGAAGAGCTACTTGCGATCACTACTTCACTCCACATGGCATCACATTAATTTTAACAATAAAACATTCATTGAAAACCACAATATTTTTTTTGAATCAAAATCAACTTCTTCCTCATTTCATTCCATCAAAATCAAAGGTTTGTACATCTATCAAACTGTACTGTCTGTACATAAATTTAAAAAGGCCTAGTACAAGATGTTCTATGAAAGAGGAAAAAGTAGCAAATCTATCTACGTCACCCCAAAAGTCCCAGCTGACCGACCTATGAGCCATGACTTTTCTCGCCAACACAATCTACACGGCTGGAAAGTCCCTCTGGAGCTAGGAGTCTACTCTCGGTCC
>JANQAP020000263.1:80007-96421 GCA_026874005.2 Erythroxylum coriaceum | reverse complement strand
GAGTTAGTGTACAATCTATGGTGTAATTGAGTTAGAGATGAGTTAGGCATTTATTAAATAATTAATAATAATATTTTTATATAATTAATAGTAAATTATATATAATTAATAATAAAATAATAAAATTTTTATTATTTTAAAATAAAAAATATATATATATATATAATTATTTGTCAAGATTGTGAATTGAACCGTGACTTTTTAATTAGACAGAATTTTTATTTTAAAATTATAGCGTTAAATGTCTTGTTATAATCATTTTAATATTAAGAGTATAGTAGTCATTTATTATTTATTACATTTTATTCATCTTTCAAATAGTATTTCACTACATTACATTATGAATCCTTCTATTATCTTAAATAACTTTTCACTGTATTATATTTTATTCTATTATAAATCATTCCATTATGTTAGATTTAATTTCGTTAATTAAACCAAACAGACCCAAAGATCGGATCGAGTGAGTGAAAAGGAAGACGCAGGTTCAGGTCCGCGACCACCAATTAGTTCATAAGTTCAAACTTCAATCTTCTAACAGGTGACTGTAACTAGTCAGTAACATATAAGGCTGTCATGGGACGAGTCAACATTCGATAGTACAAGATATGCGTGCACCCGACTGGGAGATATCGTAAAATTGAAGACTTTAAGGTCACCAAATGAACTACGAGACAGAATAAATTTGTCCTCGCTTTTCCGTAACCCCAAACCAAAACAGCAATAAAGCCTCTATCTTATTCCTTTTGACCCCTGTAAGAATTGTAGGTGGCCATCATCTTCCATAAATTTGTGTACCCATGTGTGTATGAATGCTTAGAGAGAAAGCATAGAGTTTTGTGAGGAAACTTCCCCTCATCAAGCTATCCAATTTGTTGTGAAAGGTACGAACTTTTTTCTTTTTCTTTTTCTTTCCTTAAAACTTCCCCCTTTTGTATTTTGGATGTTGAAGTTCTGCTGCTGTTTGAAGATCCTCAAATTTGGGGCTGTTTTCCGTCCCCGTTATCGATTGATTTTTTATCCTTACTGCTGCTGGCAATTTGGTGTAGTTCTCTGTTGATAAGTTGTCTATCTTGAAAGTAGGATATGATACTGGGTTTATGCTCTCACTATAGTCAGCAGTAAAACTTTTGATTGATAGAGTGTTATCTTAAACTTTATCTATGTTGAAAGCTTTAGGTAGTCAAGGGATAATTCTTTGAATCCTTATTGTTTGAGGGTCCTGGGGCGTTACTATTGTAGTGTTTGATTTTGGGTCTGTTTTCTTGCACTTTTTTTTTCATGCATGCTATAGGTGTGAAATTTCTGTGTTATTTTTCTTTTCACTTTTGTTTTGGAAGTCATTTTTGTTTTCATTTATTTGCACAAAGATTGTCACTTTGATTTTTGTAAGAGGTTCAAGGGGCGTTTTTATTGAATGCACATAACCCTATCCCCTTGTTGAGCATGCTTCCGAGTGATCTTAGCGCTCTATATTAGGATAAAACTTAGCTACACCAATCAGAGCTTGTTTTTCTTTTCGCTGACCTATATTTGGTTTTCTGTAGACATAGTGGTGGCAACCATTTCTTGAATTAACCGCCAATTACTTGACTTCCTAATCGGAGTTCTATATGGACTGTACCCAGAACTCACCCTGTATAGGATGTTACTTTTGATGATTTTGAACGTTGTAAATGCATTCAATGCAGGCAAATGAGAAGAGAGAATTAAGACATATTAAACGAGATGGAGTTACAGTCAGTGTTTAATCCTTGTCTTTCGGGACTGGGTGCAACTATTTATTTGTGGGTTTCTCTGGCCCTGCTTATACAAGGTGGAGGGGTACTCTCAGATTCCAAATACTTAATTGGCCTTGGAAGCTATGACATAACAGGACCTGCTGCTGATGTTAATATGATGGGTTATGCTAACATGGATCAGATTGCTTCGGGGATTCACTTCCGCTTGCGAGCTCGTACCTTCATTGTGGCAGACCCAGAAGGAAATCGAGTTGTATTTGTGAATCTTGATGCTTGCATGGCCTCTCAGATTGTGACCATCAAAGTACTTGAGAGGTTAAAGGCAAGGTATTTCTCCTTCGAACCTTCTTTCTCCAGCTAATTGTTTTAGTTTCAGGTAGACTTTGTTGCTTACTAGTAGTAACATGAGATGAAGCAAATTTCACATCTATTATCAAATCACATGATATGTTGGTTCTGTAGTCATTTTGTCTGGAAGATCATATTACTAATAACACATGAAAGGAAAGTATAATCAATAGTTAATCTTTAGAACTTTTTCCATTCAAGTTTGGGGTGTGCTAATGAAGTAACATTTAAGTTTTTAAATGGCAGGTACGGTGACCTCTATACTGAAAAAAATGTGGCTATCAGCGGTATTCACACTCATGCTGGTCCTGGGGGTTATCTTCAATACATTGTGTACATTGTCACATCTCTTGGATTTGTGCGCCAATCTTTTGATGTTCTTGTGGATGGCATTGAGAATAGTATAATAAAAGCTCATGAAAATCTCCGCCCTGGAAAAATATTTGTGAATAAAGGTAAAGATAGTTTGATAAAACTGCCAAATTTCCTTTTCTGCTGCATGATCTCTTCTCCCATCATTTACAGAATTATAGAAAAATCTACTTTTTTCGCAGATGAAGGAAGTGATCACTGAACAAAAATAGTTATTATTTGTTTTTTCTTTACCATAATGAAGTTAGTTTTTAATGAATGCTTGGCACCTATAAATTTTGTGGATTTTGTCAATTTTCTTAACTGTACAAACATATCCAATTTGCATGTGATATATGTATTCTTCTAATGCTTGGCCTTGTTCTTGCAGGAGAGCTTTTAGATGCTAGTGTAAACCGCAGTCCTAGTGCATATCTTAATAATCCTGCAGAAGAGAGAAGCAAATACAAATATGATGTCGACAAAGAGATGACACTTTTGAAGTTTGTAGATGATGAGTGGGGCCCAGTTGGCAGTTTCAACTGGTTTGCAACTCATGGAACTTCTATGAGCCGCACAAACTCTTTGATAAGTGGGGATAACAAGGGTGCTGCTGCACGATTTATGGAAGATTGGTTTGAAAAGAGTGGTGATCATCCTGCTAGGAACTCATATCCTGACCAAGTTGTAGCTCATGGTATCCCTCGAAGAGTCTCATCCATAATACCAGACCTACGTGTTAATCGTAAGTTATACACTTCCATTTTTATCTAAGTGAGACAATTGGACAAAGGCTCATGAAAAGGTTGTCTTTGTAAACTTACCTCATCTTATTTCAGCCCACCTTTAATAGAAGTTCTCATTTTCGACAAACTTCAGCAGGTGCATACAGTAGCTAGTAATTTTAACTGCAATATGCTGATAGTCACTGTTATTTGATTGGCCTTTTTCTAGTTATCTTTTCCTGTTCTGAATGGAAAATAGTATTTTTGTTCTTTTCTGAAATTTTAACTATTCTGCTCTAGTTTATAAATTTCTGCAACAAGTGAAATGGATGTCTTTTTGTAATGAAGAAGGTGATCATTACTTCTGTCAAGTATTAATTTTCAAAGGTATATAGAAATTTACACATTTGGGTCTAATGTGTGGTACGTTGAAACAACATGCTTTTTGTAACCTAGTTATCCAAGGGAGGGAGTTGGAGGTTCAAAATTGTTGGTTCCAAGAATTCTATTATGATGATCAGTCAATAGTGGGACACTGAGTAATTTGTTTTCATCTTTCGTAGACCATGAGCTACTGGAGCTAGCTTCATCATTCCAGTCTCCTCCTGGTAGACCAGTAACCAAAATTCTAAGTGTTGCAAGACGTGTCAGAAGTGCTCTTAGGCAGGCTGACAAACCTGGATTCGTATCTGCATTTTGTCAAACCAACTGTGGTGATGTTAGCCCCAATATTCTTGGAACATTCTGTATAGACACTGGCCTACCTTGTGACTTCAATCATAGTACCTGTGGTGGAAAGAATGAACTATGCTATGGCCGAGGACCAGGGTATCTTGATCCTGTGCATTACATTGATTTCAACAGTGAAATATTGGCAAGTTGTATTGCTAAATTCTACCTGATTCTTAATCTGACAGTTATCCTGATGAGTTTGAAAGCACACGTTTAATTGGAGAGAGACAATTCAGAAAAGCTGTGGATCTTTTCAATGAAGCAACTGAGCAAATAAGTGGAAAAGTTGACTCTCGTCACACTTTTGTAGACTTGTCTAAGATTGAAGTGACACTTCCCAAGCAAGGTGGAGGGTCAGAAGTGGTTAAAACATGTCCTGCTGCAATGGGATTTGCGTTTGCTGCAGGGACAACAGATGGACCTGGGGCTTTTGATTTCAAACAAGGAGATGACAAGGTATTAGGTGATTCTGATGCTTATCTGTCTCACTGTCCTATCTCTCAGAATACTAATCCGCTTTTGGTGCAATTACAGGGAAATGCATTTTGGAAGTTGGTTCGCAATATGCTGAAAGCACCATCTGAGGAACAAGTTCAATGCCAGAGTCCAAAGCCCATCCTGCTTGATACTGGTGAAATGAAGGAACCGTATGACTGGGCAGTAAGTTGAATATTTGCTTCCAACATGGTGTGGTTCTTAAAAATGTTCTATATTCTCTTTTAACGACTACAAAGCAAAGATTGTAGGGAATAGCTGGAATAAGTTTGATGTGCAGTGTTTAACTAGTTAATCTTTATTATCTTGCTGGAAATGATGATTTAAGTTCTCTATAATTTCGTTTGCTTTTTATACACTTTTCATGTGTGAGTAATTATTATAATTATTTGTTTACAATACATATGCTATGTTCTCTTTCAGTTGTGAAACAGAAAGGTAGGTAATAGCTGGAGTAACTTAGATGTACTGTTTTCAACTAGAGGCTCTGTAGTTGCCTCCATGAAGTGATGTTTGAAGTTCTCTACAATTTCTCTTTTTTCATGCACTTCTTAACATGAGTAAAAACTACATTTATTGATTTACAGCCTTCAGTACTTCCAATCCAGATTCTTCGAGTGGGACAGCTAGTCATTCTTAGTGTCCCTTCAGGTACAAAGTTTTTTGTTTCCTTTGGATATGATTTCTGGTACTTAACTGGGTTCATTTCATTCTCAGTCACATGAAGCTTGGTTGTAGCATAAGCTTTCGTTGCCTGCTTTTTTCTGTATCTGTTGACTTCTAAGAACTTGTGGCAGTTGCTTTCCCGAAAGATTTTCTTAATCGTTACGTCTTTTATATTCTCGGGAAGTTCCTAATAATCATTCTGAATAGAATTTACAACAATGGCTGGGAGGCGTCTTCGAGATGCTGTGAAGACTGTGCTCACAAGTTCTGGGAATCAAGAATTTAATAGCAATGTCCATGTTGTCATAGCAGGATTGAGTAATAGTTATTCACAATATGTGACCACTTTTGAAGAGTACCAAATTCAAAGATACGAGGTAACTAACTTGTTCAACGGTCAGTAGCAAAAACATGGTTCTATTCGACTGCAAGATTTTCACTGCATATTGTTCCACACCTTAATTTTGCGGGTTATACAAAAGAACAATTCGCAGCATGTTGCTATAACTTTAGTGCACCATAGTTGTGATAAGTTGATAACGCATCCTTGTTTTGACTGAAAAACAATATCACTTTCAGGGTGGCTCTACTTTATATGGTCCGCACACGCATAGTGCATATATTCAGGAGTTCAAGAAGCTTGCAAATGCTCTTATCACAGGCCAACCCGGACAGCCTGGTCCACAACCTCCTAATCTCCTCAGTAAACAAATAAGCTTCCTTACACCAGTTGTGATGGATGCAACCCCCTTGGGTGTCAATTTTGGTGACTGCAGTGCAGATGTTCCTCAGAACTCCACCTTCAAGAGAGGGGACACTGTCACTGTTGTTTTCTGGTCCGCTTGCCCCAGGAATGACCTCATGACGGAAGGTACATTTGCACTGGTGGAGAAGTTTCAGGGCAAGGATTCGTGGGTGCCAGCTTATGACGACGATGATTTCTGCCTTCGATTCAAGTGGTCAAGACCCTCAAGACTGAGCACAAGGAGTCGGGCAACCGTTGAATGGAGGATTCCTCAGTCGGCCACTCAAGGTGTGTATAGGATAAGACATTTTGGTGCTGCGAGGAGCATCTTTGGTGCAGTCCGCCATTTCACTGGGTCATCCAGTGCCTTTGTTGTAACATGAGCAATTACATTTGATGTTGTCGTAGTTATCACACGTAAGAACATAACCAGATTGAATAATTGCTCAATCAATAGGAAGTGTTATTACATGGTTTTACTGCATTGACTTCCCTCTCCTTGTAACCTTGGACTCGTGTGAATCAGATAGGAACTCTGAGTGTTCTACGAAATATTAGACCATTTAATAAGGACTTGTGTATATGTTTTGTTACGCCTTTTAATAATACTTGGAACTAACAGAGAATGGCATGGAAAACATTGTAAAATAATGTTGTAGGCAAGTTACTTTCCCAATTCAATTAATTATGTTGTAGTAGTAAATAATGGTGATAGCTTGTGGTTCTTCCTTCTGAGTTGGGGATTTTCGTCGATAAAGCTGGAGATGACCTTATACCAACTCTCGATTGGCTTGTTACTTTTATCTTCTTTTAAGCCCTCTAAAAGTGAAATTTGACAATCTGAATGGGTTTCCTTGTCAACGAATGCCAACAGCCTAAAGTCACGTGTAAAATATGTAAGATGGGAGGTAACAATAAAGAATCTCAAAGGGAGTTAGCATTGCATCGATCGCTATTTGGTAAGTGGTAACAATACAGAATCATTTTTAATAGTTACTTGCATCCCATGAAGTTTGAAAACATGGATAAGGAATGTCTAAGCCACAGATTCAGTTGTGTAAGGGTGTTTAGGGCCTAGGAAATGGTCATATTTGTTAAACCTATCATTCACAGCTAATCATGTCCAACGTTGATTAGGAACAAGCAACGGTTGTAACAACCTAACTAGGGATGTTTTTGTAGCGTTGACATATTTGACATCTTCTTATAAAATTTCTGACATCTTTCTGTTCCTTTCAATAGAACAGAGTTTGTAAATTTTAGTAAGTTGCTAATGTCCTCGAATAACCATGACAAGGTTCTTTATAAAGCATAGAGATAAGGTTAGACCTCAGTCCATAATTGGACCCCATCACAACTCTCCCTTTCCCTTTAAGCGTTTCATTTTATCATTGATAATCATTTGACATCCATGCGCCTTGAGATGATTTGAAAATTGAATACTTTATAGTAAGATTCCTACCAATTTTAGGCAACAAATCAGTTTGTATTTAATAAAGGACCGTAGAGAAGCGTTCATTGTCAAAGGTAGGGCTACAATCTAAAATGTCATAAAAAAAAATACTTAAACTAAGCTTTCTTGAAAATGACCTAAAGATATCATTAATGAAGTTTTCAATGTGGAAGGGGCATTAGTGAGTAATTGTATTTGCATGTCTTACATCTACTTCTGCAAATCATGAATTTAGTTATAACAGTTATCCTCTATTTTTTGATCTCCTCACTCCTTGTACCCTCTGCCATTCTCCTATTAGTTACACTATTGAATGAGAATCAATTTATTCTTATAAATGAGATAGTAAAATGTGCCAACATCATACTCTGATACCTTTTGATATGTTAAGTAATGGAAGAACATGACTGTTATAAATGAAGGTTCTATTGATTTTCTCTACTTTTATGTCTACTGAGGTGTCAAGTTGTTATATCAAAATGAGGCTTATAAGTGGACTTCTTCTAACGTATACTCAAAATACTGTAACATTTTTATTATTTATTGGACCATATATCATTTCACGCTAATATTAATGCACATAACTAACTAGTAACAATATAAACCTAAAATCTATTTTGTTTTTCAAATAAATTGCTTTTACCCCTACTAAAGTTTTAACACAAAAAGAAAAAAAGAAGGCGTGTGGATCTCAAGTATTGGTGAAAATAAATAAGGAAATGAAGGAATAATTAAGTCTAAAGTATATTGACAGTAAATTAATTCATAAAAAGTCACTATCATTTTAATTGTGAGATGTAAAATGTCTAAAAGTATTCCTCACTTAATTTCTCTAAAACTCTTTAAACAATGAAAAAGTGTCACTATCATTTTGATTGTAAGATGTAAAATGTCTAAAAGTATTCCTCACTTAATTTCTCTAAAACTCTTTAAACAATGAAACTTTTTGATTTAATTGATATAACTTTCACTTTTCATTTATAAACATAATAAGTTGCATTTAAATATTTGAAATTTGTATTTTATAAGTGAAAGCAGCATTTAGGTGAGAGGTGTTTTAGATATTTCAAATTCTTCTTTTAATTTGTAGGTCTCCTACCATAATTAAGATGATTAATGAACTTGTTTTACAAATTACTCTAATATTAATAGATCATAAGCTCAATTGATCTAAAATGAGGTGGGAAAAATTTTCAATAAAAAAATCTAAGCTTAATTGGTATAAAGTAGACAAAAGGCACAAATCTTCCCTAACGTTATGCAAAATGTTTTAGATAGCTCCTACCGTTATTTCTAGTATTGTTGCTTAAGAATGGAACTTAAGAGAGGATGAACTAAATGTTGGTAAATTTTAAAAAATATTTCTTATCTAATAAATGAATTGAACAAGAATATATATATGATGAAAAATAGCTTGATGTAAATCAATAACACAATCAAATAATAATTTAAAGGGCATAAGGAAGAACAAAAGACAAATTAAATTTTAGTAGTTCATCAAATAAGCCTTACCTACATCCACTCTCTAAGTTACTTATTGGAATTTCTATTAAGTCTCTTCTTTCGACAAGGCAAACGAAACCTTCTTACAACAATCTTTTTTTTACACGTAATTAATAACTCTTCTTATAATCTTTCTCTAAGGTAAAGAGTAACCCTATTCGTACAAGAATTTACAACTTACAAGACCTTGCTTAATCAATTTGATAACTTTAAAGGCTCACTAACTTTAAAATGCATTAATGAATGCTTAAAACACTTCGGAAAAATCTTAGAAATGTAAGACAATTAGATTTTATTCATGTCTAAATCCATAAGATATTAAGTATTTATAGGGTTTAAACGGTCAAACCTGTTGTTAGAAACAAAGAAACAAAAACTAGTTGTTGCTAACAGTTAGTTTACGTGAATTAGTCAACCAGTATTACATATTTCTCATAATATCAAACCAAAGTACTAGCCACTGGAATATCGGTTGACCATTATGATACATCAATTGACTAATATACTAGTCAATTTTGTTGCAAAGCCAATTTTGTTACAAACTCTTGATATATAAGTTTTGACAACTTTAATCTAATTGGTCAATCATTAACCTATATCTGTACACTAATATACCAAAAATCATGATGTCAATATCTTCAAATGGTTAAAGACAATTTTATTAATAAAAATAAAATTAAACACTTTGCCAAATATTACCCAAAGTATGTTTTAAGGATCATATAGGTTTTCTTTGAAATCAAAACTTTGGTTCCTCTTAATGATTGAAAAGATTCATGCACTAAGTTGAAATGATAATGTATTTACGAATGATGAGCTTTTAAAATAATAAAATGACTAAGTAAGAAGTATAACAAACATTATATATTCATTTTTAACTTTGATGTGCCTTGTTCTTCCTTGGTATTGACTTTCTTCTTCACTTGAATAAGGTAGACTTCAACTTTTCTCTAATGTCTTCACGATGTGTATCTTGATTTGTGCATGATCATTATTTCTTTCATAAAAAATAAATTCATTATGTCACGACTTAATCAAAGTCTAGGGTCAGCACAGTCAAACCAAAGGAAAGCACAACGAAACACAACCTTCATCAACGCCACACCCAATAAAAAAATAGAAAAATCTAGTCCAACACACAAGCCAAGGAAATAGAAGAAGTTTGTTACCGAAGATGTAGAAGTTGTTTCTTCAATTTATGTTTTTCTTTTACTTCCAGGCTGTTCCAGAGTTGGTTGTTTTTAGATTCCAAGAATTTCGGGTTGTTAAGCCTGTAACAAAAAGGGGAGAGAAGTATTAATACCACAAAAAAAGTAAAACAAGACAAGTTTTGAAAAATAGAAAATACTTCCTTTTTTCTCTTCCATTTTTCTCTCTGTATCTTTGTAACTCTTCTATTCTTCTTCTTCTTCATTATTTCTTCTTCACTTCTTCTTCTATTTCTTCTGTTTTCTTCCTTCAATATTTCCAGAAATAACAAGGTGGATTGTTTTACCCTTTGCCACTTAGTAGTGTGTAGCATTTGTGGAAGCAAGTGGACTCATCACAGTGGCATCATCAAATTTAAATAGAAAGGTGATGTTGAACTCTAGATCTAAAGAGGGAAGATGGTGACTCAAAGCAAAAAGATGAAAGATGGGTAGCATAATGGTTACTTAAGTAACCACTAATTAGTTTATATGCTTGAGAGTTATTATGGAGAGGAAGACAACTGGGTTCCATTAAATCATCGTTCCCTAGACTCAAATTAAATCCACTTAATCCAGAACCATCCAACCTGGTTAATTACTAAACTATGCCCCCTTTTTATCTTTGACTTGACACATTAGTAGTACTTTTGTTTAGTTATCATCAAAACTTAGATTTTAATATCCCTCAGTCTAACAAGATCCTCCATTTTGTTTATGACAAAATATTTTGTAATATTAGACAAATAATAGTATAATCAAAAATATAAAGTTTGTTATTCCAAGGCAATATGAATAGTTAGCTCTCATTAAATTCATAAAACTTACAAGTTAATCTATTTTAAGCAAAAATCAATATTTTATAAGGATTACCATGATAGCACTGAAGTTAATCACTCTCCCTAAATCTAATATCTCTAACTTCCTCTCAACTTTTTTTGAAACATCAAAAAGAGTTAATTATCCAATAGTATACTAAATTGATATTAAAATACTAAAGCATATAATAAATAAGTAAACAATAATTAAATTAATTTTAAGCACCTATAGAGATTCTTATTAAATGGGATTCCCAACAACCATACCTAATTCTCACCTGATCAAGTAAAAAATATCCTCACTCAATGGTTTAGTGAATATGTCAGTTAATTGATATGATGTATCAATCGATTATAACTTAATATCAATATTTTTTTACATGATCTCTAATGAAAGGATATTTAATTTTTATATGCTTGGTTTAAAAGTGTTGAATGGGATTTTTTTTAATGAGGTAAAGGAAACTAGTATTATTACAACTCATTGGTATCTCTGTGAGGTTTATTCCATAGGGGAACTCTGGACCTATGCCCAATAAAAGGGAAAGCAACCTGAGTGCTTATATCTTTGTGATCTTTACTCCATATTTTCTAAGTCATTATCTAAGATATATAATTTGTTCATAACTATTAGGTATGCATTTCTTATTTAAAAGAGTTAGGATACCAAAGTCTTAGTGATGTGGTACAATATAGGCATCTAATATATGCTTAACAACTAAAAAATAAGACTCGTTTAGTTTAAATTGAAATTTAGAAAAAAATATTAAACATATGTTAGGCCTCCTTGTGGTAACATAAAGTAAACTACTGATCGCAGGTTTCGATATAACAAAGTTTTAATATTTTTAAACCTCGATATTTTGCAAGCACAATTGTTCGTGTAGTACCTAAGGTGTCGATCCCATGAGGAGGTTAACCTAATCCTAAAATCTAAGGCTAAACTCATTTCACAATAATTCAAAATAAACAAAACTAAACAAGAAATTATTCAATCACGCAATTAATTCCAATAATCAAATTCAGAAATATAAACAATATAGCAATTGCAACACCAAAACACAAAACAACCTAAAAACTACCAATTGAGAGAAAGGGATTTTTATCTGACTTTAATGAAAACCTATTTGATTATGAAATTATTGAATTATCGGTTTTAGACGGTCCTAGGGTTGATTAGTCTCTTGCGAGTTATAATCGTTAACCCTAATTATTAACCTTAATTAGATTACGAGAAATTGCAACCTCTCGATTAACAATTTATCCCAAACCTAAATTGGATCTTAAGTTGTCCAATAAACTACTCAAAACCTATCCAAGATCTCTCGTTACACAAATTTACTAGTTTGATTCAATTCTTGATCTATTAAACTACCTAACTCTCGTTAGCGCAATTTAATTATTTTCACTCAGTTCACCCTCTCAGTTTGTTACCGAATTATGAAGTGTAGAAATTAAATCACAAATAATCCACTAAAAATGTAATAAATCAACTTTCATTAATATCAAGGACAAAATTCCCAAAAGTGAGTTTAGACAAGTCCTCAACATTTAACGAATCTATCATCTATATCTATCTCAAATTCCATACAATCACAAAGAACAAAATAAAATCAGAAATAGACTCAAAACCGAATGACGGAAGTAGCAACGGCGGGAAGTCTCTTGTTCCTGGAAGTACTTTGAATAGGCTTCATCTCCACGTCTCTCTTCCTTCATTTTCTTCCTCAATCTCTCGATAAAGCTCTCTAAAGGTTCAAAATCTGGCTAATGTAAAAGCTTCCATCTTCTGTTCTTTATATTCTTTAAATACCTTGGCAGCCTTAGGATTTTTCCGAGGTCAAAATGGTCCAAAAAATCATTCAAAACTTGACTTTTCCTCTTATTTGCGCATCTAGTGAGGGCCACGATCGTGGCTAGCATTAAACCTTTCTGTCATGATCATGGTTGGACTGTGGTAGAGTCTTCTGTCACGATCGTGTCTATCTCACATGTTTCTGTCACGATCGTGGGTCATGGTTTCTACTCGAAAGTCTTCGAAACTCCTTCGTTCTTCGATGTTGGCCCTGAAACACTAATAAACACATTAAGGTACCTCAAAAATATAACATTGAAGCTCAAAGACTTATACTAACCCATAAAAACACTTAGACACATAAACTAACACAATTCTAATCTAAACACACACTAAACACTCAAATTAACACTTAATACATAATAAATTAAACCCTAAAACATTATGCAAATCACACTTATCAACAGCCTCACACTTAAATGTTTGCTTGTCCTCAAGCAAACAAAACAATAAACACATCACAAACACACAACACATAATGCAGTAATGAGATAATGGCTTCAACTTCATGAAATAAATTTAATCTTAAATACAATCATTCAACTTATATCAGATCATTAACATGAAAAATTTATGTCTAAGGCTTTGAACTAAATATACAAATTAATTGAGATCTAAGTGTTAATTTATTTACCCTTTTCAATTGTACACACACATTAATAATTCTTTGGTCCTTCAAACTCTGTAATTGTTCCTAAGTATATTTTCATGAAAAGTCAAGCTTGTTACAAGGTCGGTAGTTTTTTATTAAGAACACACTTTGTTTTTAACAAAGACCTAGTCTTTTACTCAGAGGCAAACATTGTTACAGAATTCAAATGTTCTAACAAAAATAATCAAAGGAACCCACTTTGTTTTTCCCATGCAACGCTTCTCTTTTTAGTCACTAATCTCACAATTTGTACCTGAGCTACCATGCTACAGGTTCCACCTTCATTACGATTCTCCTTTCCTCGCCTTCTTCTACGTGAGCGCTTCTTTCTGAATGCATTCCTAGGGTCTTTGATATCTTCCCATTCTCCTCGAGATTCGAGTTCCTTGATGTTTGTTGGAGGTAATGGAGAACTATAGTCTTTCCTTGACACTTGGAAGGTTATTTGCTCCTTTCCTATCCTTAGAGTTAGTTCACCCCTATCAACGTCAATGATTGAATGAGCAATGGCCAAGAACAGACGTCTAAGAACCATAGGGGTCTCCATATCTTCTCTAATGTCCAATATATAGAACTCTATGGGAAAGGTAAACTTATCAACTTTTACATGCACATCTTTAATAATCCCCTTCAGTTAATGCACTGTTCTGTCAACCGTCTTTACCAATATCTTTGTGGGTACTAACTCTCTTAACCCCAACTTTTAACTAAAGGTGTAGGGCATCGTGTTGATACTTGCTCCCAAATCCGCGAATGCCCTGTCTATGATCACTCCATTGATACTAAAAGGAATATAAAAATTCCCTGCGTCCTCCTTTTTCTATGCAACATTAGGGTGTTCTTCCGATATTTGCTCCTTAACCTTGTTCTTGACAGATTCTTTTAATGTGAGCTTTATTTGTAGTTGTTCTGTCATTTCCTCGACCTTGTTTGATTCAATCTCCTTCAAATTCCTCGCTGCCCCACTTGTATTTGGCTTTTGCTGATTAAACATAGGGTATGGGATTTCAGGTTGAGTTGCCTTAAGTGGCTCGCTTATGGGCTCACTTGGAAGGAATTCCTTAATTACTTAACCTTTTCCTTTATCTCCTTCTTCCTTCACCTGTTTAGGTTCCTTATCTTGGGTTTGACTGATAGCCATGATCCGTTCTTTTGGATTAGACTCGGTATTGCTGGGAAGGGTTCCTGCATTTCGAGTAGACATTGCCTCTATAGTTGGCCTACTTGGACTTCCAGATTGTGTATAGACAAGGCATGGTTCTTTGTTACTTGTTCAAATTTGCTTTCGAGCCTCCTATTTGCATCCCCTATGCCTCTAATTTTATCCAAAATCTTGTCCAACTTCGATTCCATCGAGCTTGTTTTATCTTGTTGGAAGCCCGATTGTCCTTGAGGCCTGAACTGTCCTCCAACATTGTTCGTCCAGGAGAAGTTAGGGTGATTCTTCCACCCAAGGTTGTAGGTGTTGGAGTAGGGATTGTTTCCTCCTCCTTGTCCATATTGTGCCCCCATATAATTTACTTGCTTCTGATTGTCTTCCCTCAAGTAACAGTCCATAGTATCATGGTCTAATTTTCCACAGAGCTTACACTTCAGCTGTACGGCCTTCACCTGGGCTGAGGACAAAGCCTTCATACTGTTCAGTTGTCTTGTCAAGTTGTCAATCTTTGCTTGTATTTTTATCCTCTGATCGACCACCATAACTCCTTTTTGCTCCCTGAAGCTAGCAGGTTGCCTACCCCATTTGTTCGTCCATAAACAGTTGTTGCTTGCCATCTCCTCTATGAGTTTTTTCACTTCATCAACTGTCTTTCACGTTAGTGATCCTCCCGAAGCTACATCAATTGTGCCTCTCGTAGGTGGATTTACTCCATTTTAAAATGTTTACAACAGGAATTCCTTGGGTACGTTGTGGTGTGGGCACTTCTGTTGCAAATCCTTATATCTCTCCTACGTTTCATAGATTGATTCCCCATCACCTTGCCAAAAATTGGTGATTTCCTTGATAATCTTCGTGGTCTTGGTTAATGGGAAATACTATCTAAGAAGGCACGAATCAGCTGATCCCACGCCGTGATGTTGGTTAGGTGAAGGGAATGATACCAACCTTTCGCTCTGTCTCAAGGGTAAAGGGGAACAACCGAATTCTTACTACATCTTTTTGAGGAAGTTCATGATATGTGTGTTGAGATCCTCGTTTGCCAATCTATAACATTGCACATTCTGTTGAAGCAAATTAAGGAGGGCTAGTTTAATCTCAAAAGAGGCTGCTTAAACAGATGACCTAGCTACTCCTTAGTTCACTGCATTGAACCCCTGCCTCATGAAGTCCATCAAAGTCTATTGTTGAAGTCCTTGGTTCACTCTGTGGTCCATGTTCTATTGAAATTCCTTAGCCATTGCTGATTTCGCGATCTCTTCTTCTTCTTCTCGCCGAGCTTTCCTAAAGGTTCGTTCTAGTCGAGTGATATCTAAGTCTAATGTTTCAGCTGCACAACTCGAACCGCTCGTGACTCTTTTGTTTATGTAAGGGCACAATTTTTGAAATAAAAAGAAAGAACGAAATAAAAATTAAAATCTAACTTAATGCCTTAAACTATAGAATTAAATTAATTACGTCCTCGGTAACTGCGCTAAAAACTTGATCGTAAGTTCCGATATGACAAAGTTTTAATAATTTTAAACCTTGATATTTCGCAAGTGCACGGGTCGTTCATATAGTACCTAAGGTGTCGGTCCTACGAGGAGGTTAATATAATACTAAAATTTAAGGATAAACTCAAATCACAATAATTCAAAATAAACAAAACTAAATAAAAAATTATTCAATCACGCAATTAATTCTAATAATCAAATTCGAGAAATATAAATGATATAGCAATTGCAACACCAAATCACAAAACAACCTAAAAACTACCAATTGAGAGAAAGGGGATTTTTATCTGACTTTAATGAAAACCTAATTGATTATAAAATTATTGAATTACCAGTTTTAGACAATCCTAGGGTTGATTACTCTCTCTCAAGTTTTAATTATTAACCCTAATTAGAATATGAGAAATTGCAACCTCTCGATTCACAATTTATCCCAAACCTAAATTAGATCTTAAGTTGTCCAATAAACTACCGAAAACCTATGCAA
>JANQAP020000263.1:33155-44275 GCA_026874005.2 Erythroxylum coriaceum | reverse complement strand
AGGATAGTGTATCTGAACAAATATAAGTGATAATCCTAAGATAATGATATCTAATCCATATAATCTGATTATGAGCAAATTATCACAATATTATGTGATAATGTTGTATCTTAACCACAGTAAGTTAGTTTATGCATAGTCCAGCACGTTGAATTTTGCAATACCTTAACGGAACGCCAGGAACAGGGATTTTGTTTAAAAGAAATGGAGGTATGACGCTTGAAGGATATACTGATGCTGACTATGCAGGATTAATAGTTGATAGCAGATCTACACTAGGGTACTGTACCTTTCTTGGAGGGAATCTGGTCACATGGAGAAGTAAGAAACAAGGGGTAGTAGCACGATCTAGTGCAGAGGTAGAATTTCGTGCTATGGCACAAGGTATATGTGAATTGCTTTGGCTGAAAATCATTCTAGAAGACTTAAAGATTAAGTGGATGGTCCTATGAGACTTTACTGTGATAATAAATTAGTAATAAGCATAGCCCACAACTCAGTTCAGCGTGATAGGACGAAACACATCGAGGTGGATAGACATTTCATCAAGGAGAAGTTAGACAGTGGTTTGATATGCAGTCTGTATGTGTCAACTCAGGGGGCAACTTGCTGATATTCTCACTAAAGGATTGAGTAGCTCAATATTTGAGGATATTGTATACAAGCTGGGAATGGAAAATTCCTATTTGCCAGCTTGAGGGTGAGTGTGAGAATTTGTAATAATAGATACAGATATTGTTTTAGATAAATATCGTGTATAGGATATGCATTGTTAGGATCCCAAAGATAAGGGATTTTAAGATAAAGTCAGCTTCCTAGTTTAGTGGGATTAGGAGATTAGTTTCCTGATTTATGTTGTACTCTTTGTATATATATCTATCCTATTAAGTGTCAATAAAGGATAACTTAAACCCTAAATTCTGATAATATTGGTGGTGAATTTTCTAGTACTTTTATGACAACCTTCCATGGATGAATCATCAGGTTCCACTTTATAAACACATTGTTGACCTTTCGGGGAAAACAGACATGATTCTTCCTGTACCAGCCTTCACTGTCATAAGTGGTGGAAAACATGCTGGGAATAACCTAGCAATACAGGTATGTTCTGTTTATATTTTTAGCTTTTCAAGGTGAGATTACCTTAAATATTCTAAGAAACTTTTGCTTCTTTGTTGGGAACATGTGTTAAAAATGATACTATCTTATATTCTGGACCATTATGTATTCATGTGTATGTTTATTTTGCTGCCTGTAAAATTCTGTATATTTCCAGTGCCTCTATGTAATTGTAGATCCTTTGTGATGTAGGACAAATAGAAGAATTAATAACTAATAGCTGAAAGCACAAAATTAGGAAGTAAGGTTGGATATTAGGCTGCTGGAATATCAGGTTTCAAGGTTAGATCTAGGCTAAGAATGTAGAATTTTTGGATCTTGTATGACTTGAGTTTTAAGGTTTGATTGTTGAAAATTTAGGTTTAGGATTTCAGGTTTAATATGGCTAGAATATAGGTTTGAGATGGCTAGAATGTAGGTTTAAGAGGGCTGGAATTTAGATTTGGGTTGCTGGAATTTAGCGAAGAAGACAAAGAATGAAAGGTAGGAAACTAGGAATCATTCCTAGGGCCTAAGAATCACTCTTAAAAGAAAACATCACATCTACTAGTTGAAAACTCATGTTTGTAAAAAAATTTCAGATTGCTTCCTCTTGATGAAAGACTAAGTACATATATATAGTGTTCTTAAAATCGTTATTCTAGTAGGAAAAGGATTTCTAATTTAAATCCCAATATAATAGAAATTCTACAAGTCCTATTTAACTAGGATAACGTATCTAAAATAGAATAACATAATACTACTACTTTCTATCTAATAAGGATTCCTAATGGAATATGAATTTCAACCTTATCTCTGATGTTAATTCAATTCCAAATCCTCATCCCACCAAATTAAAGCTTGTGATTTATTGATCTTTCCTCCTTTATTTCTCTTATAAACTTTAAGTTCTTTTGCATCAATTCTCCCCAGCTTGTATGAAGTCGTCCTCGACGTTGAATGTAATAAATATTGATCATATAAGTCTGGATTCAACTTCTGAAATTCAGATTCTAAAATCCAAGTGCTATTATAAATCAATCTTCCTTTCCACTTGACAAGAAATTGTCGATATCCTCCATCTCTGGTAGATACAATTTGTTAATTAAGAATATTTTCTATCTCCTCTTTAAGATGATGAATGGTCAGAATTCTACAATTGCAGTAAGGGATGACTCATCATCTTGTCCATGGTAAATAGTTAAATACGCTATATTAAAGATAGGAATAATTCCCGTGTCACTTGGTAACTACAAAACATGAGCATTATCACTTATCTTCTTTGTTATAATATAATAATATTTTAATAAGGGTATTTAAGTCTTTTAAGTACTGTCTCCTATTATAAATAAAAGATGACTAACCTAAGTTAGGTTAGGCCCTATTTATAAATAAAAGATGACTAACCTAAGTTAGGTTAGGCCGTCATTCTCAAATACTTTGCTTCCTCTCTTTTTCTTCTCTTCATCTCTCTCTCTACAACTTACATGGTATCAGAGCAAGGTTTATTAGATCTGATTACAATCACGTGAATTTTCCTCTAGATTCTTTTATACTTTTTTTCTTTTTTTCTTGTCAAATTTGGGTATCATGCCCTGAAATAAATGGTTGATCTAGGTTGGTCTAAGTGGATACCTAGTGTTATTATTCTTATCAGTTTTTTTGTTATTTCTTTTTCCCTCATGATGGCTGAAAAGAAGCCTGAACTAGTTCCGATTCCAGTTACCAAGATGACCGAACGTCGTTTGAATGGTGATAATTATCCTCGGTGGCAGTGAGCTATCTCTAAATATTTTAGTGGGGTTGATAGGGAAGATCATCTTACCCAAGATCCTCCACGTGATCCTGGTGAGAAGAAGTCATGGTTAAGGGAGGACGACAAGTTGTATTCGCAACTTTTACAGACAATTGAAGTGAACGTCCAGGATCAAATTTATCATTGTGAAACTATTTAGGAGATATGGGAAACCTTGGGGTTTATGTTTTCAGGTGCAAATAATGTGACTCGAATGTATGATGTTGCCAGCGAGGTGTATCGGGCTAATATGAAGGATAAGTCTGTTCAAGATTATTCCTATAATTTTCATCAAATGTTCAAGGAGATGAATTCACTACTTCCCTACACAACAGATATTAGTATTTAGAAGGTTCAACGTGAACAAGTTAGAGTTATGTGCTATTTAGCACGGTTGTCTCCCAGTTTAGCTTTTGACCGCGAACAAATTTTAGCTAGTCCAGAGATTCCTTCGCTCTTAGAAGCCATTCGTCGTGTACAGCTTGCTGCCCATTCTTTACCATCTGAACATTCAAAAGCTGATAGTAGTGCATTTGTGAGCCAAGTTCCTTGTTCTGATACTGGTAAAGGTGGTGGCCGAGGTGGCTGCTTGGGAGGCCGCGGTGGAGGCCATGGTCGTAATGACACTGGTGGTTGCTCGGAGGGCAAAACAGTGTGTTATCATTGCGGAAAGCTAGGACATCATATAAAGAACTGTTGTTTGCTTCATGGGACACCTCAGTCAGCTCAGTCTTTCGCAAATGCAACAACCTCTGAACCTCTTGAAGAGCAGCTTATAAAATTATCAGTTGATGAGTATACTCGCTTGGTTCAGTCACAAGGTTCTACAATGGATTCTACTCCTACTTCCTGCTACTCTATTTTAGTCAGGTAATTCTACAGACTCTCTTCCACTTCCCGCAAATGGGTCATTGACTCAGGTGCGAGTGAACATATGACTGACACTACAAGTACTTTGTCCTCTGTTACACCATTATCCGATCCATTGATTGTTACTATTGCCAATGGCACTACTGTGTCTGTTCTTGCCTCTGGTAAATCCAACCCTATTCCTTCATTGCCTTTATCCTCAGTTTATATATACCGAAATTTCCTTTCAATCTCATGTCTATTAGTAAGATTACTAAACTCTAAACTATTTTGTTTTTTGTTTCTTTGCCACGCATTGTGTTTTTCAGGATTTGTTGACGAAGAGGATTATTGGTAGAGGTCGCGAGTCAGGGGGTTGTATCTTCTTGAGGGTGGTCATGTAACTCTTTCCACATTGTCTGCCAGTCTTAAGTTTCCCTTTCATCTTCATTGTCAACTTGGTCATCCATCCTTGGCTACCTTAAAGAATATTTTTCCCTCGTTAAGTTCCTTGTCTAGTTTAGAGTGTGAGTCATGTTAGTTTGCAAAGCATCATCATGTTTCTTATTTTCCTAGAGTCAACAAGTGAGTCGAATCTCCTTTGAATTAGTCATTCAGATGTTTGTGGTTTGTGTCCTTTAGTCTCCAAAACTGGGTTTCAATATTTTGTTAGTTTTGTTGATGATTACACTCGTGTTACTTGGGTTTATTTAATGAAAAGTCATTCTGAGCTATTCTCGACTTTTATTGATTTTTGAAATGAAATTCAGACCCAATACAATGCTAACATTCGTGTTTTGCGAAGTGACAATGCAAAAAAGTACTTTTCCAATCCTTCGTCTGATTTTCTGCGAAAACAAGGAACTATTCACCAGTCTTCTTGTGTGGTGACTCCTTAACAAAATGGGATCCCTGATGATAAAAATCGTCATTTACTTGAGGTTGCTAGAGCACTTTTATTTCAAATGAAGGTTCCAAAATCTTTTTTGGCTGATGCTGTTTTAACTGCTTGTTACTTGATTAATCGTATGCCTTCCTTTGTGTTACAGGGTGACATTCCTTATTCAGTTTTATGTCCTGCTAAGTCTGTTTTTGTTGTGCCTCCTAAAATTTTTGGGTACACATATTTTGTTCGTGACACTCGTTCACAAATATCAAAATTGGATCCTTGATCTTTAAAATGTCTGTTTGTTGGTTATTCCCAGACTCAAAAGGGTTATATAGATGTTATTCTTTTGATCTGAAGCGATATGTGGTTTCTGCTGATGTCACATTTTTTGAGTCTACACCTTATTTTTCTGCTTCTTCTCCAGATGAATTTGTTAGTGAAGATGAGTTTTTGGTTTATTATGTTAGACAAGTTCCTCCTCCTTTTGTGTCGCTAGAAACTCGTCAACCGGTTACACAAGTCTACTCCAGGTGACCGCAAATTGCGTCTCCCACTCATTCCAATTGTGTTGACCCTCCTGCCTCCCTTCCTCTGTCTTGTCCTCCGTCATATGATCCTAGTCTTGATCTTCCTATTGCCTTTTGTAAAGGTAAACGTTGCCAGTATCTTGTTTCTTCTTTTGCTTCCACTGCTCATTTATCACCCCATCAATAAGCATTTGTTGTTTCTTTAGATTCCATTTCTATACCCAAGTCTGTTACAGAGGCTTTGTCCCATATTGGATGGAGGACAGCCATGGAGGAAGAGATGGCAGCTTTGGAGCACGATTCCACATGGGATCTTGTGTCTCTCCTAACTGGTAAGCAAGCAATTGGTTGTAAATGGGTGTTTACTGTTAAGATGAATTCTGATGGCATTGTTTCTCGCCTAAAGGCTCGTTTAGTTGCCAAGGGCTATGCTCAAACTTATGGAGTTGATTATTCAAATGCTTTTTCTCCTGTTGCTAAGCTTGCTTCTGTACGTTTGTTTATTTCTCTTGCGGCATCTAAAGAGTGGCCATTGCACCAATTAGATGTCAAAAATGCCTTTTTACGCGATGATTTACAAGAACAGGTTTATATGGAGCAACCCCCTGGTTCTCAGGGGGAGTTTGGGAAAGTGTGTCGCCTTCGTAAATCCTTGTATGGACTGAAACAGTCTCCTCGAGCTTGGTTTGGTAGATTTAGTGAGGTGGTTATGGAGTTTGGTTTAAGTCAAAGTGCATATGATCACTTTGTGTTCGTTCGTCAATCGGTAGCTGGTCGCATCTTACTTGTTGTATATGTGGATGATATTGTTATTACTGAGAATGATAGTAAAGGCATTGAGCGGTTGAAATTCTTTCTTCAAATCAAATTTCAAACCAAGGATTTGTGAGAATTGAATTATTTTTTGGATATTGAAGTTGTTAGATGTAGACAGGGTATCTTTCTTTGCCAAAGAAAATATGTTCTTGATCTTCTCACAGATATAGGTATGCTTGGATTTCGACAATGTGATGCTCCTATGGTGCCCAACTTAAACTTACGGCTGAAGGTGGTGACCTATTAGATGATCTAGAACAATATAGAAGACTGGCGGGAAAACTCAATTATTTGGTTGTGACATGCCCCAGACATTGCTTTTCTTGTGAGTGTGGTTAGCCAATTTATGTCCTCACCGCGTAGTATTCATTGGGAGGCGGTCATGCACACACTTCAATACTTGAAGGGAGCTGCAGGGCGTGGAGTACTTTATTATTACCATGGTCATCTAAAAGTTGAAGGATTATGTGATGCAGATTGGGTTGGTTCTCCAATTGATCGAAAATCCACATCTGGCTACTGTGTTTTTGTGGATGGCAATCTCATAGCGTGGAAAAGTAAGAAACAATCAGTGGTTGCACGATATAGTGTAGAAGCAGAGTATCATGCTATGGCACAAACTAACTGTGAGTTGATATGGGTGCATCATTTATTTACATAATTTGGTTTTCCTAACTCAAGTCCTATGAACCTTTGGTGTGGTGATAATCAAGCTGCTCTCTATATTGCTTCTAATCCAGTATTTCATGAGAGGACCAAGCATATTAAGGTGGTTGTCATTTCGTTAGGGAGAAATTGCAACAAGGATTGATCTCTACTAATTATATAAGAAGTGGGGATCAACTCGCAGATATATTTCCTAAGGCTTTAGCCGGGAGTAAGGTTGAAAAAGTATTTGTAACAATCTGGGCATGATTAACATACATGCTCCAGCTTGAGCGGGAGTGTTAAAATATAATAATATTTTAGTAAGGGTATTTACGTCTTTTATGTATTGTCTCCTATTTATAAATAAAAGATGACTAACCTAAGTTAGGTTAGGCCGTCATTCTCAAATACTCTTCTTCCTCTCTTTTTCTTCTCTTCATCTCTTATAAGGTCCAACATTTTGTGAATGGAGTTTCTTATATTTTCCTTTTTGAAAATGATTTGGACAAATGCTAACCGTCACCATATCCCCTAATCTGAATTCTACCAGTCGACAATGTTGATCAGCATGTTCTTTATAAGACAAGTTGCTGGTTGTTATCTTTCGTCATATCTCATCAAAGATGTCCCTTATGTGTTGTGCAAAACCTTCAGTAATTCCTGTTGTTGGTGGTAAAGGAACCAAATCAATGGGCTTTCTTGGTTGAACTTCTGAAACTATCTCAAAAGGGCTCTTACTAGTAGGCCTATTAATAGAACTGTTATATGCAAATTCTGCTATAGGAAGAATAAGGTCCTAATTTTTCATATTGTCTCCAACCAAACATCTTAACAAGTCCTCCAAGCTTCTTTTCATCACTTCTGTTTGTCCATCGGTTTGGAGATGGAACGAACTTGAAAATTGAAGCTTAATGTTCAATGTTTTCGATAGAGTTCTCCAAAAATAATTCATAAACTTTACGTCACGATCAGAGACGATGGCTAAAGCTAATCCATGGAGACGTACAACCTCTTTGAAGAAGAGTTTAGCTATATGGACAACATCATAATTCTTGGAACATGGAATGAAATGACTATCTTTGAAAACCTACCCACCACCTTGAAAATAAAATCATACCCTCTTATAGTTTTAGGAATTTCCAAGACAAAATCCATTCTTATGTCCTACCATGGTTCATGAGGCACGCGTAGTGGTGTATATAACCCTGAATTTTGCTTCCTTCCTTTAGCTAATTGACATGTTCGACATTGCCGTATAACCTTAGACATGTCCCGCTTTAAAGAGGGCCAATAAAAGAGATCTTCAACCATTGCGATGGTTTTATCTCTTTCAAAGTGTCCTGTTGCAAAGTGTTCTGGTCTCTTTGTCCAGCTGCAATGTCTGGATAGATTATTCCAAAACCTAGATCTGAAGTGTATTCTCTTTTTATTTTGTCGAACCCCACGACCCTTAAATTGATAAGTAAATGATTCTTCCTACTCAATGCATATGCGTCCTTATTCTCAAATCCTGTCCGATGTTTAATAAAGAAGTTAAATTGCTCCATAAATTCACTCCATAAAGTGTGCTTTTTGTTCAAGTTCTTGTGGGACTTGAAGTGTTTAAGAGGTTCATGATCCGAATATAGAATAAACTCACTTGTATGAGAGATAATGACGCCAATTGTAAAGAGAACGTACTACTGCATAAAATTCCTTGTCATAGGTCGACTATCGCTGCTTCTCTTCACTTAACTTCTCACTAAAGTAAGCAATTGGGTGTTCTTCTTGGCTGAGTATGCCTCCAATTCCTACATGAGATTGGTCACAAGCAACTTGAAATACCTTAGAAAAATAAAAAAATTGTAAAACAGGAGATTCAGTCATCAGTTTCTTGATTTCTTCAAATGCTCTAGTGGCTGCCTACGACCAAGTAAACTGTCCTTTCTTCATACAATCAGTAATGGGTGTCATTATGGTGTTGAAATTACGAATTAATTGCTTATTGAATGTTGCTAGGCCATGAAAACTCCTTGTCTCTTGCACATCCTTTACAATAGACCAATCAAGAATGACCTTAATCTTCTTGGGATCCATCTCACACTCCACAGTAGGATACAGTAAAACCCAAAAATACAACACTTGGTTGCATAAAAGAACACTTCTTTAAGTTGATATAAAGCTTCTCTTTCTTCAAACTCTCAAGACTTGTTGTACATGCAATAGGTGATCTTCTTTAGTCTTGCTATATATTAATACATCATCAAAATATACTACCAAAAATCTACCCATAAAGGGTCAAAACACTTGATTTATCACTCCACAAAAGTTTTAGGTGCATTAGAGACTCCAAATGGCATCACCAACCATACATAAAGTCCCTCTCTAGTTTTGAAAGCAGTTTTCCATTCACCTCTAGGTTTGATTCTAATTTGATACTGCCTAGTTCGTAAGTCTATCTTGGTAAAGATGGTAGCTCCAGTCAACATATCTAACATATCATCAAGGCGAGGTATTGTAAATCTACACCTTATTGTGATCTTATTGATTGCCCGACAATCAATACACATTCTCCAACTTTCATCCTTTTTAGGAGTCAAAAGTGTTGGAACTACACACAGACTAAGACTTTCTTGAATAAATCCCTTTTTCAGTAACTCCTCCACTTTTCTCTTCAGCTCTGCATTCTTAATAGGATTCAAGCAATACGTCGGAAGATTTGGTACAGTAAATCTAGGTACAAAGTCAATATCATGTTGAACATCTCGTAAATGAGGTAATTCACCTAGTAAATCATCCGATGTAAAGGTCAGAAAAATCAGCCAACAGTTCTCCCACTTCTTTTGGTAAAGTTAGGGCTGTTTCAGGTGTTGTTTTTGTTACTTACCTTACTACCATAGCAAACACAATCCCTTTTTCCTTGCTAACAACGTCAAATTCTCTCTCCTTAAGGATATTAAGAGGCTTTTTCTTGGTGTTTATGATTGTCTTGTTAATTCCTCTTTGTTTTTCTACCTTGTCTACCTTCATGGGCTTCAAAACTATCTTCTTTCCGTGAAATATAAAATGAAAGGTGTTAGCTTTTTTGAAGTGCTGCACATCTCGATAATAAAGCCATGGTCGCCCAAGTAACATGTGAGATACCTCCATAGGAATGAAATCACACCAAACAGAGTCCTCGTATATTCCTAATTTGAAAGACACCAAACACCTTCGAGCAATTGGTATAGTACTCAAGCAACTTTATAGGGATTTGGATGTTTCTCCGTGAGTAAATTCCATCGCCTCACCATGTTCTCCAATACCACGTTCATATTGCTTCCTCCATCAATGATAAGCTTGCATACTTTATCTCCGCGTCTAACTTGAGTAAAGAAAATAGCAGTACGAAGCCATTCTTCTTGCTCTTCCACTTTAGGGGTTGTAAGTATGCATCTCATTGCGTTGATATTTGTAGGACTAGTTCATCACTAGAGTCTCCTTCCAACTCTCTAGCTTCGTTCTCACACGCGTACTTATTAGATTCCTCCTTTTCTTCTTTTCCCATCATATGCAAAGCTTTAGTAGGACATTCATAAGCAAAGTGGTCCCTCTCGTTGTGTCGGAAGCAGTTTTTGTCATTGCTGCCTCCCTTCGTCCCAATCTCAGCTATTTCTTTGCCTTTAAATTCAGCTCCTTCACAAGTTTTGTAGTTATTTGATGGTGCAGATTTTGATGCATTAGGTGTTGGTCTAAAGTTTTGCCCCTTCGTAGTTCTCTTCAAGCCATACTCCTCGGCTTGGCTTCAAAACTTTTTAACTTGTTGTCCCAAATATTGTTCCACTCTTAAAGCCAAGTGATAGACATCTTCAAGGCTATAAATCCTTTGCATTATCAACTCCTTGCGAATTTCTGCCCTTAAGCCATTTTTGTAGTGGGATATAAGTTATTTTTCGGGCTCCATCCCTTCACATTGAGTAGAAGGTTCATCAAATATTTCCCTGTACTCAATTACGGACAAAATCCCTTGTCTAAGAGTCGTGAGTTAATCTTGGAGATCTTCCTAATAATGAAATGGTATATATTTCTTTGATAACTTTAGGTTCATTTCTTCGCAATCAACAATTTGTAGCTGGCCTGTTTTTCGAAGTCTATCCCCTGCTAATCTCCACCAGATTTTAGTGTGTCCAACTAGCTTCATCTTTGCGAATCGAACTTTTCGATCTTCTAAAATGTGGTACCAATCAAAGAAATCTTCCATTGCTGCTGTCCAGTCCAAGAATAGATGTGGGTCCTCCTTCCTGCAAAATTAGGGGCTTCAACACGAACTTTCTTAGTAATGTCATCGAGTTTGTTGTGTGTTTCAACTCTTTCGTGGCCTTTAAAGGCTTGAATGCGCTCTCCATGTGTTGCTGGTTGATTTCTTTGTCTTAGATCTCTTGGTAGGTGTTAGAGTTAAGAATGCAGCAGAGATTTGCCAAAGAAGAAGAAGGAAAAAAGAAAAGAGTCTAGATGAGATTAGAGATTGGAACCATCATTC
>JANQAP020000263.1:430-15842 GCA_026874005.2 Erythroxylum coriaceum | reverse complement strand
TTTTTAGTCATTTTATCTCTTTTCGGCAACCACAACTGTACTGCCAAACACTTATTTTCACATTTCAGCAGTTACCAAAACAGCAATTTCAAATACATAAGTATTTGTTGAGAATAAGTACTTATCATTTCAACAGGTTGATTTTAGTATGTTATCAACTGCCACTACTTCCCCAAACTAAGCCTAAGGATGAGTCAAAAATATGAAATGATCACGTCATTAATAACCAATAAAATATATTAATACCCATCTAATTTCAGTAGGCCATCTAAGAACCACCTAAGATTAAAATACGGATAAGTTTAAGCCAAATCCAAAGATAGTTAAATCAAATATATAAAAAGAATTGACGTCATAAAGAAATAATTTTTTATAAGTGAAAAAATTTGATTAAAAAAACACTCACAACTAGATGTCAAAGCTTCCTAAAATTGCAAGAAAACATCACTTAAATACTTAACAAAAAATTAAAGCTTTGCTTAATTCCACTTTTATTTTTCTGTTATATATTTTTGTTATAAAAATTTTTTTGCTTGAGATTTGCAATAAAAAAAATAAAAAACAAAAATATTTTTTGATTGAAATTTGTAATAAAACATGTTTGACTTTATCATCATTTTTTTACTTGTACTATTAGATGTTAATATTAATTTTTGATTTAATTATTTTACTATATCAAATTGTATTCTTAAATTAATTAGTTCTCATTATCGAAAGAAATGAATTGTATTAATATTTATATAATTAAATAAATTTACACATCAATTATATATAATAAAATTCTATAAACTATAAAAATGACATTAAGTCATTCTAGTCAATAAAAGATGTTTATTATACTATAATGATTCAAAATATAATAGTAGTATCATCTACAAAAGGAAAACATAATTCAATTAGAACTAATATAAACAATTTCACATTTGTCTAGCAATTTCATCCTACTTTCGAGATATACTGTGAAGTTATGATAGAGAGATGTTATACTCTACTTGAGAATTTGTATCTTCATTTTTACTTTTCCCAATTTGTTATTCACTTTTAACACAACTGTCAAATAATTTATCATTCTGTCAATGCATTCTAATATAATTGTGTATAACACAACAAGTAATAATAATGTATTTTTGTTTCTTAATACATAACTCAGCATGCTTGAAAGTGTATGTAACCTTGTTTCTAGAATGCCGAAACATCTTTCAATAACATTTCTTCATTAAGCAAGATTATGAAGAATGCTTATAGGTAAATAATTGTTATTGACTTTGAGGTCTTTCTCTTCTTCTATAATCTCACAAATGATATCTTCTCACCTCAATATGGTGAAAGAAATTTAGGTATATTGGTATACCCTGAATCAACTAAAAAAACTTACCTAATATATAAAGAACATAATATTAAAAAAAGTTATTAAAAATTAAAAGTAATTCCTATATTTATTTAAAATAATGTAATACCTTGTGGAGACATAGGAAATTGGTTAGCCAGATTTGTTAATATTTCTAAAAGAACTTGAGAGTCATTTGTAGTATCTTCCTATCCAACCATTGCATATTTGAAACGCATGTCAAATGAGTAATGACACATATATTTTGAGTCATATCAATTATTGGTATTTGTTCATTGGTAATAATATGTGCATCAATATGTGTATCGTATATTGCTCTTAAACAAACCTAAAAGATAAAATTACACTATTAGAATAATTATTAATCATAATGATATAATGAAAATAGTAATTAAATATATGAATATACTTGAAAATATGGAAAGAATTTTGAATTATGTTAAATTTCAGGAGGTGTATTGTTAAAGATGGTAGAGTAATGACTCTTTTTGTAAGACGATTAACTACAAATAAGACTTCGATACCTCGAACTTGTCCAAGTTGAATGTTGAAAGCATTCTACAATGACTCTTATTGTCTCACTATACCCTATAGTCATCAAGAAAATAACTACTTTTTCCTCAACAGTTAAATGAATTGTTGGTTTTAAACCTCCTAAACTCTTCAAATCATCATAAAAGCACAATAAGATTGTCTTGCTCATTCCTAAGTTCTCATAAATCCTTGTAGGATTCTCATTCAAAATTATAACTTGATAGAGTAGAAGTTCTACATGGTTGTTAATGTAAATGAAAATATTTAGTCACTTCCTTAGTTAGATAAATAATAACTACCTTCATCATTTCATTATAAGAATATGAATTGAAATATGAAAAGGAAGCTATGTATCTACTATAATAATATTAAATTTTATTAATAAAAACATTCAGTTAAAAGATTCATATCAAATATTTATACAAAATATACACTTAACATATTTAAACCATGGAATAGTTAATATAAAATTTTCAAAACAAATAAGACTTCAATATGCAATAACATGAATATATAACTAAAAAGACATAATCCAATCTAGCTTTCTTTCATCTGCCATAAAATCCATGTAAATCTTTTATACCTTTTCCATATTGTACACTCTCAACACTCAATTCTTCTAAGGAATTCAAATATTCCATCATTATATTAGTCTCTTGATTAATTGATGAAGCTCCAAATCCATTCTCAAAATGGATGATGTTACAGTCAATTTTTTTCCAGCTAAATAATTCTTTCTTTTGTATTGTTATTACAAATTTCAAAACAAATAAGACTTCAATATGTAATAACATGAAAATATAACTAAAGAGACATAATCCAATCTAGCTTCCTTTCATCTTCCATAAAATCCATGTAAACCTTTTATAGCTTTTCCATATTGCATCCTCTCAACACCTAATTCTTCTAAGCAATTCAAACATTCCATCATTATATTAGTCTCTTGATTAACTCAGGAAGCTCTAAATCCATTCTCAAAATGGATGATGTTAAAGCTAGTTTTTTTCAACTAAATAATTCTTTCTTTTTTATTGTTCACCAATTATAATTAAGACCTCTTCTAACAAGATTAAATAAATTGAACCAAACCTCACAATAAGTGAAAAGGTTTTGTCATAATTGATTTCCTCCTATTATGTATCTTTTTGCACAAGACATTCTTTATATCTTTCGATACTACCATCAACAATTTGTTTTGTTTTGAGAACCTATTTGTTCCTAATAGCTTTAACCTCATTAGGGAGATCAATTAAGTTCGACACTTGATTTGAGAGATCAACTAAGTTCGACACTTGATTTGAGCTTAAAGAAGTCATTTCTTCTTTCATTTTTCTTATTTATTCTTTTTAGTAGGACTATTATGATCCTTGTATACATTCCTTGGCTTATTGTATTCTTGTGGGATAATCATGTGAATTTCTACTTCTATTTCAAAGAAGTCGGGGAATCTTTCCACAATTACTTTAGCATAAATGTGGTTCATGAGAAATAAATTTATCAACATCTTGATTACTCCCACTCAAATCAAATACGATAGGTAAACTTTGAGTGGATTGTAATCTTAACTGCTCTTGAGTTAATTCTTTAAGTTTTAGATTACTCATACTAGGATAAGGTCCCTCTTTATGATTCTTAGTAATGGAATCATTCTAATTAAAAGTTTCATATAGAAATAGGTCTTTCCTATTTATCCTTGCTTTGAAAAATCATTATCTAAGAATGTGACATTTCGTGATTCAAACCTTGTTTACCTATAAACACATATCCTTTTAAATGTTTAGAGTATCTAATCAAGATAATTTTCTTCCCTCTTTTTTCTAGTTTTCCATATCTATGAGAGAGATTATGAACGTAGGTAACACATCCCCTTGATTTTTGATGTTCAATGTTGGGTTTTCTTCCTATCCATAACTCAAATGGCGTGTTTGTAACTGATTTTGTGACCCTAATAGGTGATATGTAGATTTGCTTGTGCGATCATGGGCCTAACCATCTCTAGTAACATTCTATTACGGCTTTCTGCAATGCCATTTTATTGTAGGGTTCATGGAATAGTTAATTGTCTTTCTATTCCTTTTTTATCACACAACATCTTGAACGTATTAGATAAGTAACCTTGTCCTCAATCAATTCTTAATTCTTTTTTTCTTTTCTAATTAATTCTCTACTAAATTCATATATTTTATGAAATAACTTAGTTCTTTCGATTTATGATGAATCAAATAGACACGATCATACAGAGTATTATCTTCTATACAAGTGATTAAATACATAGCCCACACCATGCTCTTATATTCATCAGACCACAGATGGCTGAATGACTCAATTACGATAGATAAGAAGGTTGTGTTCACTTTCTAAATGGATTTCATGCCATTTTACCTACTAGATAATGTTTATAAATAGGTCAATCTACTTAATATAAGTTACCTAATAAGCCTTCTTTAGCTAATCGGCTTATTCGATTTTGAATAATGTGACATAGTCTAACGTGCCACGAAATTACATCATTATTGGAATTACTAGATGAGGTAGACAAAGAATTTTTATTATTTGAATAAAGAACATCTAAAATAATAAAACCATCTATCATATAACCATGACCATAATAATTTGTCGAAGATATAAAATTCATAGCACCATTATGGAAATTTACATCAAAACCAAGACTTATTAAACCAACACATAAATCAGATTCTGTTGAATCTTTGAAGCATACAATACTCTATGTAAGATAAAGGATTGACCACTTTGCATGTCTAATATGTAGGTTTAAGTCCTTTCTATATCAACTATTGAATTGTTTCCTACATAAATCTGTCGTGTTCTGTATGAAATTTTATGGAATTTTATGAAGGCATCTTTATCATTCACTATATAGTTGGTTGCTTCCGAATCTACAATCCACACAGGATGTGATCCAGTTAGTAAAATAGAATAAGAGACATTCATAAAAAAATGTTTTTATAATAAGATAGTACCTTTTTGGGTTTTTCTACAATCACGAGCAAAGTGAACATTATTGCCACAATTAAAGCACTTGGCTATTTCCATGTTCTGATTCTTAAAAGGATGCTTTTCTATTTTACCTTCTTTGAGTCTTAAGTATAGTGGTTAGTTTCGTAGCCTTTTTCCATTTTAATACACCATTATGTTTATGCTTCTAGATCATAGCTCCATATGAGCTAGAACTAATTGCATATACCTCTGAGGACACTTTTGAGGCTTCAAGATGTTCTTCTTCTAGTATAAGATGCCTCATAGCATCTTGCATTGTTTTAAGACTCTCACTACTAGTTAAATGCATCTTTGTATTCTCCCAACTCTAAGGTAATGATAGAATAATAGCTTGTACTTATTTATCATCTAATAATTCATAACAAACATTACCCAATTCACTTATTATGTTTGACATATGCCTCAAATGATTTTGCATTATGTGATCCAACCATTTCTTATATATGTCAAACTTAATAGTAAGTGACCTTACTTTGTTCATTAAGGTGCATCCAAAACATGTAGCTAAAGCAGACCACATGTCTTTAGCAATGTCATATATACAAAACTAATGCATGATATCATTATCTATGCTTCTTAGTAACATAATGTGAGCTAATGAGTTCTTTTTCTTCCAAATTTCATAAGCATCACAATCCCTTTTGTGTTGGGCTGTATTGCTTTCCTCAAGAGCATCTATGGTTATGTTTCATGGTTTAAAAGCCTCTAGCTCTTCCAGTACATTAGATTTTAACATTCCAAATCTCATAATTTTCTCCATTTAATTTCTTTGTTAAGTTTAGCAACAATATTCTTTGATGCAGTAGTCATAATGGAAACACAAAGTTTCTATATAAAGGAATGGTATACTTGTATGTTATTGTCATGTCATATATATATATGGAATAATAAAATTTCAATTGTCTATGAAATAGAAAGAGTATATATGTTCTCAATCATCATTCATATGACAATTGAATACCAATTGTCATACTCAAGAAGTTTTCAAAAATAAATATTCATACAACATATATTATGATAAAAAGTAATGATATCAAATTTGATATAGATTAAAGAACATAATTTATGCGGTTTATTACAATTTAGTTCGGCACATAATAACGAAACCAAGATAGAATAAGGTCAATGAATTAACACGATAAAGTCCTAGAAGTTCGATATAATATTTATTTTATATTTTTGAGTGGAATACTATTTGGGTGTAAAGTACAAATCAATTATTTTCTTCAAACTTCCCTTATAAATTTTGTCACCAACCATTTATATGATTTTATCTGAGGCCATTTGAAGTTCCAAAGCATGCTTAACAATTCAATTTTTGGTTGTAGTAATTAAAAGTAAAGTCGCATACTTCACTTCAGCTTCTATGAAAGCTAGACAACCTCTGAAATATATCTCTTACATTAAGTGATTAATTGTAATAACTTGTTGTCTTAAATCTTCTCCAGGAAGATATAGCATCTGGTGTAATTGCACTAACATAATAATAAATTGACTCATCTATGCTGCAATTTGTATAAATTGCTGTCCTCTTCATGCTTGGCATTTTCCTGAAAACACATTTTCAGGAATTAAGAACGGCTTGCATAGTCCAAAAATCAAAATGGATAAATGAAGTCATGCTCAAAATAAAAGTATGATCATTATAATTTACTCAAAATCATAATTTCAATACAATATGAACAAAGCATAATTAAATCATAGTTATTTCATTTTAATTAGAAACATATTTCTAATTATTATGGAACCAAACAAATTATATTTTAAATTTAAAACTTATTTCTAACTACCATTACGCTAATAATGTCAATTTAATTAAAAATTTATTTCTAATTATTATATAATGTTTAATTAGAAACTCATTTCTAATTATTATTCGACGTACAAACATACTAATCTAAATTTAATTAGAAACTTACTTCTAATTAATATTGAACTAATTAATTTTAATTTTATAATTCACTTAGAAACTTATTTCTAAGTATCATTAAATTGATAAGCATAATATATATGAATTGAGAAACTTATTTCTAAATTTGATTTACATACTATTTAATATGTAATATATAAGATTTGGCTCATTAAATAGGCCCAAAATTATCTTAAACACTAGCCTATAAATCATAGGAACCTATATTAACTCTACGATGTACCAGATTATTTTTAACTAATTACTTGAAGATTATTCGATAATATCGATTGATTATGTTGTAACTTCTCCTCTCATTTTATATATAAACTTTTGTGGCGTATTATTTATGCTCTGTGTTACTATACTTTTGTTCCTAAAACGTATGCACAAAAGATGTTTGATAAAATGCTTTAAAGACTAGCTTGAATTATTGACTGTTTACTTACTCAGAATTATTGATAATCAATTTGAATGTTTGTATAAACAAACCTCTTTACTTATACTAAGATATTGTTATCCAAGTTATGAAATGCCAAACTTAATTGCACGCCAAGTGTTTAGTAGGTTGTCGTTGTGAATTGCACACCAAGTGTTTGACAACATACTTCATTCGAGTTCACACAAACTACTGGATAGAATTTCATTGAAGACTCAGTCGGGGAATCAAGTTTTGAAACAGTGGAATCTAACTGAATGTGATTTAGAAAAAGAGACTAATTCTTTTCAATAATGTGAAGACAAATATTCAAAATATTTGGACCCATTTTTCTTTATCTTGTTCAAAAAATAGGATCTCTACATTACAAACAAATACTCGTGTAATGTTTACATAATCTCAAGTGAAACCCAAAAAACAAAGTGTGTCCAGTCCAATAAACAAAACCACAATCAAATAATAGTTAAGCTTATAATATTATTATACCTTATCCGATGATTTTTTAAAAAAAACTTGATCATATTCAATTAGAAATTTGTATAATTAAGATTATCAATTATTTAATATTATCGTTTATTCAATCTTTATTCTAACTCTTGACAATTATCACTTTAGAATTTAAAATTCATGGAATAATTAATCAAATTCAACACAAAAATAATTAACAATTTAATTTAATAATATGATTAAGATGCACCCTTGAATGAAACTCATTTTTTGCAGAATTCTTCGTTCAATAGTTTTTAGTGTTTTCTAAAGACTATCATTAGATTTTTCAAATAAACATTATCTCATATTTATAGAAAACGTTAATTTGTGAACTGACGATTAATAGTTAACAAACGAATGGTCACATCCTAAACTCATTAGGTGGGTCTATTTGTTATCAAGAGCTTCTCTCCAAAAAAATAATTGCGTAAGTATGCATGTGCTGCATATGCTAAGTATAATTATTGGAAATATGAGTTTTATATGGTTTTACAGTTTCACAGACTTTGCACATGAATAATTTAATAAATTAAAAATATTGCTGAGATTCCTATAAAAACAAAATATTCAAGTCATAACATTACAAATGGTTATTGTTAAGTACAAAAATGTGTTACTAACATCAAACACTCTAAGATTACTTTTTAAGAGAGTAATATAAAGGTTAAATAATTTGTAATTGTGATGTTTTTAACAACATTATTACAATTCATTTTTTTGTTTGGTGTTTGCATAATATTGTTATTGCAAAAGTGTAGATTTTTTAATGATTTCAACCACAATTATATTTTATTTTTTGACATATATATTAACAATCCAAAGATCCAACCAAGAATTGAAATTTTGTTCTTGAAAAATTGTGATCTCAAAACTCTTTTCCTATGATCTACTATAAGCTTAACTATGTATATTAACTAAAAACACCATTTTTTATTTTGATCCATTAGAAATCTTATATGTACATTGAAAACACTAAATGGAGAATGTGAACATTTTATGTAAGAAAAAACCTATTTATATAAGAGATAAAACATAATAAGGCAGGAAGCCAATGTGCCAAATTAATAAGGAAAAATAAAATATCCAAATAGCAATTTTCTTATTTTTTTACTTAATTAAAAAGATATTTAATTCATGTATCTTAAAACAATTTAAATACTTGGCTTCAATCCTATAAAATCAAAAGTTTATTAGGTAACGAAGCCTCTTCTCTTTTTCGTAGAAAAATAGTTTTCATTATAATATGCATGACATTTACACATAACATCCAAATAATCTTAAATATATTGATTAATTTGCAATAAGTGGCATAACATCCTATTGATATTTCTTCTACGTTAGTCTCTTCAATATCTTTCTATTGGGTGGGTCACTTCTGAAGTGGGCCCACCTCATATAAATGTTAAAAAAAGAGATAGGATAAATAAAGATTAAAAAAAGAGACAATGTGGCAGGCAGGAGAACATGAAAAAGAAAACAAATGAGAAAATAGGTTAAAGAGCGAGTGGCAAAACCAAAAAAAGGGAAATTTTGGTTTCATTAGTAAGAGATTTATAGGACTATACGATCTCTGTTTGAGTTAAAATTTTAGTATTTTATTCTTGATTGTGCAAGCTAGACTACGGTGTAGGTAATTATTATTTTACTCCTTCTTGTTGCTCAAGGTGAGATACCATTTAAGAGTATTTATTTTGTAGTTATCCACCATTGTTAGTGATCGTTTTAATACTTGTTGATCCTTAAATTGTTAGGAGGACTGAACATTAGTGTGCTTATTATTTTTTATAAAAGTGGAGATTATTTTATTGGTTTTTTCTTCACACTAGGAGTTTTCCATTTTAAAAAATCCTAGTTCTTGTTGATTGTTATGTGGTATATTTGTGGAGCCCATATTATTTTTCACAGGGGAGAAAAAGAATTATTAAAATTGCTTTCGTTTGTACATGTACACACTTATATGTTTGATCTTTCTCCTACTAACTGATATTAGAGCTAGTTTGTGGTATTCGTGTTGAAGTCATAAAACTGGAAACCAACACAAGTAAAATGATTAGCTTAAATGGACCTAATTATGCTATTTAAAAAGGCAAGATGGAAGATTTGCTTTATGTAAAGAAACTTCATAAATCTATGTTTGTTACAGAAAAGACTACAAATATTATAGATGATGAATGGAGCCTATTACATAGGCAAGCGTGCAATCATATACATAGGCAAATGTGCAATCATATTCGACAATGGGTTGATGAAAATGTCTAGAACCATATAGCTAAAGAAACTCATGCTAGGATCTTGTGGAACCAACTTAAACAATTATATGATAAGAAAATAGGTAATAGTAAAATGTATTTAATCAAGAAATTGTTATTCTTGAAATATCAAAACATGCCTCCAGTGGTAGATTACATGAGTAATTTTCAGGTAGTTATCAATCAACTTACTAGTATAGGAGTAAAGTTTAAAGATAATATTCAAAGTTTGTTCCTTTTCGGCTCATTGCTAGAGTCATAGGAAACATTCAAGACTTCATCGTGTAATTATGTTCTTGATGGCATGATGTCCCTAGAGCTTGCTAAGAGTAACATCATGAGTGAAGAGATGAGAGAAGAAAATCATTAGGATCCTCTTTATATTTAGAGGCCTTGTTTACTGAATCAAGGGGGAGAATACAAACTAGGAACTCCTAGAAAAGTAAAAGATGTAGTAAGTTTAGAGGGAAGTCAAAGTCAGAATGATATCAAGTGTCATCGTTACTAGAAAATGGGTCATATGAAAAAGGAATGTAGGTTTCCTAAGTAAGAGAAATTAAGGGAAAAAGGTGAAGAAAAGAAAAAAAAAAGGAAAAGATAACACTACAGTTGTATTCAATAATGATGTTGTTATTGTTGGAAAAGGTGGTAATCTCACATGCTAGGACTTTAGTTGGATAGTGGACTTTGGTGTCACATTTTATGTGGTGCCAAATCAAAAGTTCTTATTATCTTATACCATGAGTAAATTTGGTAAAGTGAGGGTGGGAGACTATAGAGTATGCAAGGTAATTTGTATAGGAGATGTTTTGTTAGAGACCAACATCGGATGTAAGTTTCACTTGAAGGTAACAGATATATCCCAAATTTCCATCTTTTACATTTGGTGGTTAAAAATGGAGAATCATAAAAATGGATGTAAAGGAACTAGATACAAATAATCTTTATAGGATTTAAGCTAAGTTGATAATAGTTAAGGTGAATGTTAGCAGAAGATTGTAGCACAGAATTATGAAACATGAGCCTGGATCACCTAAGTGAGAAGGGACTTGACACTTTTATAAAGACAAAGCTTCTTCCCATTACAGGTAATTCACTAAAACCTTACCCTCGTTGTTTGGTTGGTAAGCATAAAAGAGTTTCTTTTTATAGATTTCCCCTACAAAAGAGGTCATATGCTTTTGATTTATTTTAAGCTGATGTTTGTACAATAAATTCTAAAACTTTTAGTGACTGCTTATATTTTATAACATTATTATTGATGTTAGAGTAGTGCTCTAAAGGCAATCACCTTTAGTACTTTTGTACAAATTTTATTTTGATTAATAAAGCGAAAGGTATTTTTCATTGATTTGATATTCATTTATATATGAATTGATATTGATCTTAAATATAATTAATGAAGTCCATGATACAAAAGATAGCATAAAGGAAATCATGATGAGATCATGATAATAAGATTCCTATCATGTGCAATTATGTTAGTATCTAAATAATCCCTATTCATAGGATTAATAAGATAGGACATTATTAATCCAAACAGACTAGTACATGTTATACTCCTTGATTTGATCAAGCAGTGGATCTTACAAACTATAAACATGAGTTGTTTAGAGTTAACATGTGGATGCTTACTAAGAGTAGCAAGTACATCGGATGTCTCGCTGAGATTATCATATGGATGATCTATCGAATGTCAATAATTAATCTCATCATAGCAATGGTGCAAATATCCTTAGACTTGAGGCACTCAAAGTTATCTTGGATACGAATCCTATGTTTTGACATCATTCCTTGTTACCTCAAGACGAGGTCGTTCTTAGGGTGGTGATTGGGTATAGCTATTTATATTCGAAGGTAATTGGGTACCCAATAAAGATTCACCACTCCTGATAGAAGGAGATGATACCCACGATGAAGCACCCCACTCCTATCCAATGCATACTCGTATGCCCTTCTGACGTATGTGCACATGCGCGACAGAAATCACGTGCTAACTTAGTCACTTTCACATATCGCATGGCATTATAAATTAAGATCATAAACAACACAATGTATAAAACCCAAAATGTACTCATTTCATTTCACAAACCTTAATTTACAACGTAGCTTTATATCCATCATCCATGTTTATACAATATCAACCTATCAGAGTCCACAGCCCTGTCTACAAAGTATGCTACATATATGAGGAATTAACAAAAAAAAGACTAATCATTCCATGTCAGCTGACCGACCTTTGAGCCATGACTTCTATCTAAAAGTTGTATAAAATCTCTTCTAAGCAGTCTTAGAAGCTAAGTCGTCACTCTCTTGAACTTGAAAATGTCAACGTTGCAATTTGGTTGAGATTTATGAACTCAGTTGAGTAACCATCCTCGATGGTTCACTCTTGTCATGCAACACAATAATTCATGTTATCATATAATTCACATCATCTTAATTATTATCATATAATATCACAAAACACTTTGTTCACAATAGTCACACTTCAAAAGTCCTTACAATTCATCGTTTCATTGACATCATGCAAAACATATTCATTGATAAGCATTCACACATTTCATGCACTAAAAATCTTCAATACATTGCAATTGTTCAATTTATTCATATAATATGTGTATGCAATGTTTGTGAGACTCAAATTCATTTATTACGTTGTTGTGACCAAGTCCTTTTTTACTATACCATATTTGTTGTGGATACTGGGCTCATTCATACTATCCCTTTTCTATTGGGGATATAGGGATCATTATACATATTGAGCCATAGGCTCTTATCACAGATGTCTAAGCTTTAAGCTCTTTTCCACTGGCAACTCCGGTCATAACTACCTTTATATTTCATGCATTCATGGAATAAAATGCATTACACATATTCAATCATCATATTCAGTCCGTTACATTTGCATTCACTTTCTCATTCATGCTAGTCATCAGACTTGATCCAGCATTCAACATAGAAGTTGAAAAAACATTTATTCAAACACATTCACATTTAAGGAACACTTCCAATGTGTTATTCATGCATCAAATACCTCGGACATCTCATGTTTGAAAATCAGTACACATACATCACCTATCAATTCAATTCAGAATCAAACAAATAATCAAGGTGAGATCACTTTAGGTTATTCACAATTGCTCCCTTTAACTTATTACCTTGAAGTCCTGTCAATGTTTGGAAGCGGTCGCTCAACGTGCCCTTTTATATGCAATCACATAAATTTTCACATTACTATATTGCACATTAAGATGAATAAGCACATTTATAAATGTATCATGTATTATGTATGTTCAATGACAAATTCCCAGGTATGTTTCTTTGATACACTTTAGAAACAGTTTACAACACCTTCCAAATATTCTTTACTCCAAAATACACTTTACTCACCCTAACCCTTTCATTCAACATCAACTAAATTCAATAACCAAATTGATTGCATTAAACTCTCAAACCTCTACTAATTTAATTCAACATTTCCTACCTAATCTATTCATTCATGAAATCCTATTCTTTTTCCATAATTCCTCATTCATAATGCATCAAACAATCTTATCACACATTTAACCAACTTTTCCCAGATTTTCTCAAATAGATTTTGGGTCAGATTTGTATGGACATTTTGACCTAGAAACCAACTTTTTAAAACAATGATTTCTTCTAATAAAATGTTCCTCTATGTCTTAAGTTCCAAAAGAAACAAAAATCATTTAATTTGGTTCATTATTACATGAGTTATGCTCAAAATACCACAGACTGTGCATGTTTGAAATTTTGGTGCACTCCCATGATTGAAGGATTAGTACACTCCAACTTGTAAAACTCATATCTCTCAATTTCGATATCCAAAAATTACAAACTTTATACCAATAAAAAGATAAGAGAATAAGATACAAATTTTATGAAGAATACTTTGTCTGGTCCAGCCTACATCAATACAATTTATTCGATAAAAATAGGACATGATTTCTGTCAAGGATAGTGTTGCAGCCTATGCCAGAATTAAACTTCAAGCTAAATTTCAAGACCCTTAAGGACAGAATTAAAATTCAATTCCTTCACAAAAATTGTAGCCATATGTTTCTAGTTTACCCTAAATCAAAATTCATCTGATTTGGATATCTACAGATCAATATATTGCCAAAATACAGATGCATGTTCAACTTCATTTCATTTCTCTTCTAATTTGTCCTTTTAATTCCCCTCATTTCAACACATCACATTGCTCCCTTTCTTTAGCTTTAAACTCATCATATAAACGAAAATATGACCTAGATCTACTTATTTCTTCATTCACGTATCATTACTCTTCAACCACCACTATCATGATCATGCTATCTCTAACCCATCATCATAACATTTCTATTTAGCACAACCCATAAAGATCACTAATACACTTACTTGTTTTAGCCCCAAAACCTCTTCAAATCAAGTGAACCTAGCTCCCAAGCATCACACAATAATCATCCTTTAAGGAGGAATAAGGCTAGGTCTTTTAGTAACAAGAAGAAATGAAAAGGATCTTGAAGTAATAGTGTGGGATTTTGAAAGAAATCAACGTAAAGAGGGTTGGGTTATGAGTTTCGTAAGATGGAGAGATGAAAATGAAGTAGATGAGTTTGTAGAGACAAAATGAAAGATGGTAGACAATTTGAGGGTGTCGTTGGTGATAATTAGTAAGGTAAAAATACTTGGTAAGTGTCATGACATGTGTCATGACACTTACCACTTAATTCATTTTGCTATTAGTATTAACTTAAGCTACCACATAATTCTAAATAATCAGTCCATTGTTACTCAATTTCTATTTCATTTTTTACCCAATTTTCTATATCACTTGTCAATAAATCATAATGCCATTTATAAAAAATTTCCACTGCCATTTGACACTTAATTCTACTACCATTTATTAATTGTCTTGCCACTTGGCATTTTTCCTAGTCCATAAATACCCAAAATTTCAAACTTTCTCAAAATTTCACCAAAAATTCTAAATCAATAGCAATTCATACCAAATCACTTTTATAAATCCATTATACCCGGAAAATGTCAAAGAATGCATGTAGAATTATTTTAATGAGTGTCAACATTATTCACGTGTATGAGTATGCCATATAATGCATGAAATGTACTTCTAAATTCTCAATAAACTCTCGTGAAAAGAATCCCAGGGTCCTAACCCTGATCATGGGATAATGTGATGTTACACATGACCTCTTGTTAGGGTCATTACTCAGGAGTCTCTGGCCAGAGTAATTATGTGTCATGTGTTGGAATTATATAAATATAGTGCCCTAGAAAGCAAGTGTATTTACATGTACCTTAATCTTCTTCAGTTACAGTTTCGTAATGGAAATATTTATTATTAATAAAATAAAAGAGTTTGGTTTTGATGAGCATTATATATCTAGTTATAAGGTACC
>JANQAP020000262.1:6805454-6818723 GCA_026874005.2 Erythroxylum coriaceum | reverse complement strand
TTCAAAAGTGAAGAAGCTAAAGTGAATCGAAAGCATTATAATTGGGTTGTTTTATGAAGGTTCACAGTTGCTTGTCTGTATGGAGCAAGTAGAAGAAGATTAGAGCAAGAATAATATAAGAAGAAGACAAGAAAATGGTGAAGATTCTTACGACCATGCTGGAATTATTACATAGCTATGAGCAATCACTCACGGCTGTGCATATGCAAGGTGCACACACCAGCTGTCCATTTTGTTATGTTAAAAACCAGCTATATATTCAATACATGCATGAGGGACGGGTACCAGAAAGAGAATAAAGGTGGAGGCGTGTGATAGCTGCCAAGTGTTTAAGGAATAAAGCAAAAGGTGGGCAGCCGCTGCACTTGAATGAGTTTAACGGGGCTGCACTTGGAACAAAGAGGTGACAGCTAGAGCAAAACACATTTGAGGGTTGAAACAAAAATGTTAGTGGAGACTAAAGCACAAATTGAAGATGAAACATGAAATGGGCTACACTTGCACTTTAATTGGAGAATAAAACTTATGGCTATGAATTAATTTGGCATAGCCATGAGAATTAACTCACGATCATGCCAAATTACTGCACACCTATGAGTTTTAACTCATAGTTGTGCAATATACATGCATGGGTGTAAGTCACTCTCACGTCCATGTATAGGTGTGTCACTGGTGTGGACTCACGCCCATGCATGTATATTGCACAATTGTGAGTTAAAACTCACCCGTGACATACTAAGTCACAGGTGTGACCATTGACAGCTTGCTGAACCCTATTTTTTTGGTATAAAATCTTCAATTATGTAATGGTAGAATGGTTATGAAAGTTTTGGAGTGTTTTCGGGCTAAACCAAAGGAGATCTCTGGAGATAGAAGATAGGAGGGCGATGAAGCTCTCTTATATGGAGAGACCCATAGAGGGGTAGCACCCCGATGCTAGTTCAGAGGTGACATCGACGTTAATGACCTGGTTAAGTGCATTTCTTCTTTATATTTTTTATTTCTTTCTCTCTTATAGATTTATTGTGTTATCCTATGTCTATTGTTTAGGTCTTGTGTAAGAATGATTGAATGCCCTATTTGATTATTTTTATGTATGAACCCATTGCTAGAATCGAATACAATATATAATCATTGTTTCTTCGATTTATTTGTAGCGACTAATAGTTCGTAATCATTAAGGATAACATAACCTAAGTTAAATAATCCTAGCTTGGGTGATTATTGCTTAGATTGGTCTATTTTCTGACTCATAAGGTGACTGTTTGATTAAACTTAGTAAGCATCTCCTAGGTTATCTAATAGTTAAGGTTAATTAACAAGCTCTTCTTAATTAACTATGACTTAAGGAAAAACTGAGATTAATATAGCTTGTTATTAATCTACGACTAATAGTTCAAGGAACGGTAAAAGAACAACAAATCAAATAAATATGTTTAATTAGGGTGTAGGTCGAGATACAAAGAACCAGGCTCCTAACGAATTCACCACTTTCATCATTTTTGCATGTTTTCTTTACTTTGTTTTCGTTAGCTTAGTTTCATTTTTATTTTCTTATTTCAAGACCAAACAACCCCTCCAAAACCTAAATACCAATTATTTTCATAACAAACCCTAACTGAACACTTTCTATCAGATCGACCTAGACTCATCACTACTACACTAATAGGTCTACTTTATTTTGACGATCGTGAATGGATTGGGAGTGGCAGCAACAGCAACAGCTCCTTCTTCTTCTCTCCTATCTCTCCTCTTCCTTGGTTCTTTCCAAAAGTGGCAAATGGAAGGTCTCTTGATCAAGTCATTTACTTTTCCTTTATCGTGTTTTTGCCTTTTAGGGTAAAAACTAGGTTTTACCCAGGCTAAAAAGTCCAAAACGACCCTCCAAAATTAGAAACAAAAGTAGATCCCTACATCTATACTTGAAATTTAGCTTATGTCACGATCATGACCATGGCGAGGCTCTAATCTTCTTTACCTAATCTCAAACACCAACGAACACATCAAAACACTTCAAACACACAAAATTAAAGCATGATAACATGCTCTAAACCATATAATATTCAAAAACACAAACATGTAATCACACTAACACAATTGTAAACCTAAACATGCACAAAGCATCTAATTAACAACTAAAAACATATTAAATTACCATTAAAACATAATATAACCTATAACTATCAATTACTACCAAAGGTGAAACTGTAATGTCTTAATACCTCAATAGGAGAAAAAAAGATGGGGTCTTAAAATTGAGACAAGAAACTAAAAAGGAGAAAATTGTAGGTAGGCAATAATTTTGAATTATAAAAAACATAACATAAATGGAATAACATAGATTTTCCCCAGGAAGGTAGCATGATTTCAATCTTACAAACAAAACAGTTGATGGCAAACTTTAGGCTTATTATGAGTGATACAGTACCAGAGTCCTATCCATCGTAAGGTAACAAGACAACATCACTGAAAAATATAAGAACTTGAAACTTAGATCTACCATATATTAAGTGTTCACATAAGAATTTGCAAAAAACAAACAATCAGAAATAAGTTCCTACGAGTAAAAGAAGTAAATTAAGAGGAAATTAAAAAAAATGTCGAAATGGTTGGATGATGCAAAAATGACATTACAAATTAAATAAGGAGATTTCTCAGTAATGCATTGCAAGACGTCAATAAAAGTAATCAGATGCACAATGACACAGAGAAGTGATCAAGAAATATGGATGTAACACATAAGCCTATAATAGACCAATTTAGGATGATTTCCAAACCCCCATTTTGCTATACATTTCTCAAAATCAACAATAGCTAAAATATCTTTAAAAATACAAACACGCACTAGTAGGGTGCCTGAATGGTTTCGTGCACATCAGTGACAATAGGAATGTCATAAGCCAATTCACCTTCTCCAAGATCTACTATAAACAAAAGCAGCAACATCATGAGTAACATTTCTGATAATTTGAAGTGGTCATCACCCTTCTCTTCTTTATATGAATAACCATGATTTAGTACTTGAATCTTCGGTAAGATTTTTAGTTTCAATTTTACATTTCAAAAGTTATAAAATTATCCTGTTATGCTTCAAGTTTTTCTCTACTATGCACAACAATAACTTAATAGTATACCTTCGCAAGCAATATTTCTCATTGAGATGAACAAATTTTAATCACAATGATGTAATCTTATCCTTCTTTTTTATACGAATAATCATGATGCAGTACTCGAGTTACTAGTAGGATTTTAGTTTCAATTTCACATTTCAAAAGTATTTAAATCCTTCTGTTATACTTCAAATTTTCAAACAAAATGATTTTGTGTGAATAATCATGATTTTAATTTCTCATTATATTCTTTTCAAACATGAATTTTTAATGATCTTAAACCAATTAAACTTTAGTTCAAGTTTTATGAAGATATTATGTTAAAAGTTCAAATATAAAATAAGTTGTCAAGTTTTTGCTTCACATAATTTTTTTAGGAAAGATAAGAAGATATAAGAATTCATAAACAAAAAGTGAATAACCTTATTTGCTTACCTCTTAACAAAATATGCAATGAAAGTAATACTTGAAAATCACATAATCTTACACTCTAGAAAGATATAGCTAAATTTTGAATCATTTTTTAAGGATTATTGACACAATTAACAATTACTTGGACATTTATTTTCATTATAAGATTAAGACAAGAGGATGAAAACAATCATTGCAAAGAATCTTACAGCTTCGTCCTTACCAAGTGTGATTGTGGAGAAACCCGTCATAAATTAACCTTACTCACTTTCCATGTTACTATTGCATTTCAAAACACAACTGCTAGAATTTGCCAATAGTAGTACTACACGGATAAGCTGATGATTGCTCACACTTTCAACCTTCTCTATCAAGCTTTCATTGCTTTAAAAATTGAAGATTGTAATTTGTGAAGAATTGAACTAAGGATCCACCATTTTCCTAAAATTAATTATTTTGAAAATTTTAAATAATTCATAGGATCAGATCAATCATACTAATCTTATTTCATGCTCAAATATATTTTAAAAAGTAAAATAGACAATTAATCTCTTAAATTTCTCCGTGACAACAAACATAGTAAGAGTCCATCTGCAGTTGTCAGAAAAGAATTATCCTGTAGGATGTGACGAGGAAAAGCCAAAGGAAAGACAAGGTCTTCTTTTCCTGTATGTAATATATATTGTTGAAAAGAGAAATTGTATGAGTATTCTAGATTAGAAGCCCCCTTATTGCCATAATCAAGTCTTGTAGTAATTTGGCAATATAAATAAAGTTTTAGCCATGCCAAGCCAATTATAGTGGTACATCAAGTCTTTTTTTAAAAAATTTATTAAAATTAGTAAGAGGCATAACATCTGGAGAGTAGAAAGCTCCTCCTACATCAAGTATGAACTAAACGACAACGTAGTGCCCATAGTTACTAAACATAACGACATGTTTGGTCCAACGGAATAGTTATTCTATTCTTAGCACATTTATTAAGCCTTTGTTTGATTAGAAAAAATTCACATAATAATTATTCCTAAGAATAGATATTCTTTAACTTTGAGAAATAGGTAAAAATAATCCCTAACTATTTTTATATATTCCAAGAATAAGTACTTTTATTGAAGACATTTTTATCCTTCTCACGTTTTTTCTTCGTAAGCCTCCCAAAATAATAGGAACAATACGAATAATAAATTTTATTATTATTATTATTAAGAAGAAGAAAATTAATAATAATAATAACAACATTAATATAATTAATAAAAATAATAAATTTAATATTAAGTAGAAAATTAATAATTATTATTATTATTAATATCAATAATAAAATTAATAATAATAATAATAATAAATTAATAACAACAGCAATAATAATAATAATAATAATAATAAAAAATAAAATTAATAATAATAAGAATAATAATAAGTTGAAAATTAATAATAATAAGAAGAAGAAGAAAAAATTAATTTTGTATAATAATAATAATAATAATAACAATAATAATAATATTATTATTATTAAAAAGAAGAAAAAAATTAATAATAATAAAAAATAATTGATAAAAATAATAAAAATAATAATAAGTAAAAAATTCATAAGAATATGAATAATTAGCAATAATAAAATTAATAATAACGAGAAGGAGGAGGATATTTTGATTTTTTGTTAACTATTTTTTTATTATTTCAAGTTTATATACTTAAATTGGCATAAAATTTGTTTAATAGTAAATTAAACAAAATAATAATATGGAATCCTGTGTCTTGAATCATGCGTCCTCTTCTTCCTTTTTTACCATTGATCGTTATTCTACTTTGCTAGGCCTGTACTTTAGCTTCCCGTATCTTTTCTTTGAGATTTAACTCAGAAACCAGTTCTATCTTGTGTGGTTTTATTTGATCCAGCTTTCGCCAAGATGGATTCTTCATCAGTGTTATACAACCAACTCAAGGTTTGTTTTGGTCACTTTTGTACTGTTCTCTTTCATTTGGGATTCATTTTCATTTCTCAGAGCCTGCATTTTGTGGTTTTAAGAGGCAGCGGAACCATTTTTTCTATTGGCTGGACCCAATGTGATTGAATCTGAGGATCACATTTTCAGAATGGCCAAGCACGTCAAGGCTATCACTACCAAGTTTGTACCTTTTTGCCCTTTTGCAGCGAGCGTTTACTTTGGTTCATCTAATGGAATTGATGAATTGGAAGTAAGGGATCTGTATCATTTGGAACGGTTGACGTTGTTTTACTTTTTTTTTTTTAAAGCCATTCGTCTATTGCATGGTTTCCAGGTTTCAGTTTTATTTTTCTGCTTGGTCGCTGTATATCTTTAAATTATCAAATGAAGTTGTGCTGCTCTTTACTTGCTGGTTCTTTTGGTTTGTTGAAGGAAACGGAGAAGAATTTCTGTTTGCCCTATTGGTAGAAATAAGTTTCCCTGAAGTGATTGAACTTACTTGTTTATTAATCTTCGGGATCTTTGACAACTTCATTTGATATTGTTGCAGACTTGGGCTGCCGTTAGTTTTCAAGTCAAGCTTTGACAAGGCTAACCGAACATCCTCAAAATCTTTTCGGGGTCCAGGCTTGACTGAAGGTTTAAAGGTATGGATTAGCTGTTCTTTTCTTTATCTCATGCAATTTTGTTTTAAAGGTTTCGAATGTTGTAATACCTTAGATCTCACATAAAATGAGGTTGTATAGAAATTGGAAGAACATAAAATGTCAAAAATTAATAGTTAAATTGTTAAGCAATACCTGAAAACTGAAACACAAAATGATATAGCCATTCACGAAGATCTTACATGAAAAACATGAGTATTAACTGCTGGGTGCTCAATCTACCCCGTTAAGGTTTTCTTATACCAAAAAAAGATCCCTTATTTCTTTTATGTCATTTATTTTCCCCTTTCTCTTTTGATGAGTATTTTAGGTTGTGATGGTCTTTGGATAGACAACTTATAATAACTCTTCTAGATTGAAACCAAAAGCATTAATTTGAATTCATGATTAAACATATAGGTGATAAGCTTATGACTGTCTACATATGTATTTTGTTACCACTTACCCTTCTATTTGATCTGAAAGATTCTTCTAAAGTTTCATTACTAGCTGAGAAGGCTGTAATGGTTATTTGCCAAGCACTTAATTTGAAATTGGTTAGGCTCCACACAAAAGATTGATAGTGAGTGTATAATGTTAAGTTATTATTACGAATATGAGGGAGAAAATTTGAAGCATTTTAAACTTTTGAAATGTGAAATTAAAACTAAAGATTCTACTGGTAATTGGAGTACTACTTTCTGATTATTGACATAAAAATGAAGGATAAGGTTACATTATGGTAATCGAACTTTGTTCATCTCAGTGAGAAAGACTGCTAGTGAGGGAATAATGCTAAGTTATTATTATGCATAAGAGAGAAAATTTGAAGCATAACAGAATGATTTAAAAACTTTTGAAATGTGAAATTGAAACTAAAAATCCTACTAGTAATTCGAGTACTACATCATGATTATTCACGTAAAAAAAGAAGGACAAGATTACATCATAGTGATTGAACTTTGTTCATCTCAATGAATAATATTACTTGTGAGGGTATACTATTAAGTTATTATTATGCATAATAGTAGAGAAAAAAAATTGAATCATAACAGGATAATTTTATAACTTTTGAAATGTAAAAATGAAACTAAAACTCTTACCTGAAATTCAAGTACTAAATCATGGTTATTCACATAAAGAAAATAAGGGTGATGGCCACTACAAATTATCAGAAATGGTACTCATGATCATATTTCTTCTGTTCATGGTAGATCCTGGAGAAGGTGAAATTGGCCTATGACATTCCTATTGTCACTGATGTGCATGAAACCATTCAGGTACCCGACTGGTGCGTGTTTGTATTTTTTAAGATCTTTCTGATATGTTTGGGTTGGGGGGTGTTTTACATCCATGGTTCTTGATCAGTTCTCTCTGTCATTGTGCATTTGATTACTTCAACTTTAATGGACTCTTGCTATGCATTATTGAGAAATGTCCTATTTAATTTCTAATGTAGATAAGCTCATTTCTGCATTATCCAACCACTTAGGCTTTTTTTTTAATTTCCTCTTAACTTACTTCTTTTACTAGTAAGAACTTATTTCTGATTGTCTGTTTATTGCAAATTCTTGTGTGGACACTTAATATATGGTATAGATCTAAGTTTCAAGTTCTTATATGTTCCAGTAATGTTGTCTTGTTATCTTAAGATGGATAGAACTCTAGTACCGTATCACTCACAATAGACTTAAAGTTTGCCATCTACTATTTTTTTTGGAAGATTCAAATCATGCTTACCTTCTTGGGGCAAATATGCTTTACTCCATTTATGCTTTGTTTTCAATAATTCAAAATTACTGCCTACCTATAATTCTCTCTTCTTCAGTGTCTTGTCTCAATTTCAGGACCCCCATCTTTTTCTCATATTGAGGTATTGATGCCAATATTAAGATATTACACTTATGCTGTAATCTGTTTTATTTGGTCAGTGTGAACAAGTTGGCCAAGTTGCAGATATCATACAGATCCCAGCATTTTTGTGTCGTCAGGTTATACTAATGCGTTCTAACTCAGGAATTAGGCTTCCATCTTGAGAATTGCATGATTTGATTCTTAATTTTGATAGTTTGTGTCCTTATTTACTTTTACTCTCATACTCACCCCTTGTTTTATTGTTTATTGGTTTATGAATTTAACAGACAGATCTCCTGGTAGCGGCTGCTAAGACTGGAAAAATCATCAACATAAAAAAAGGCCAATTTTGTGCTCCTTCTGTGAGTGTCTTCCCCTCTATTTCAAAGACAGTTGAGAATTATTTATGATATGAATGATTGGAAGCATTTCATTCAGGAAATTCCATATAAAAAATAAACACTTGTGTTACAAATTACAGGTTATGCTAAATTCTACTGAGAAGGTTCGATTAGCTGGAAATCAAAATGTAATGGTTTGCGAGAGAGGAACCATGTTTGGTTATAGTAAGTTAATATCTCTAAAGTCCTTATGATTTTCTTGTTTTTCTTATTCACCATTTGGTAGAATATTTTAACCTGGGAAATGTTTCTACTCTCCATGAAAATTTAGTTAAGATGGAAACTAGGATTCTACCAATTAAGAAATTATTGTACCATTCTAGAAATGTTTAATTACATGCACTGTCCTTGTTTGAATACCCTCATGTAGTTTGAATTTGCTCGAGCCAATTCTGTTGACAATTTTCTATCGGCTCCATTAAGATTAAACAATTATCCATTTCAACCAAAGAAAAAAAAATCAAATCAAATTTGATCTTTGACTGAGATTGATTACCATGATTCAAGGATGAGTGATTAAACCAGACATTGATTGGACTTGTAGGTACTGTGTCATTGGTTTTCTTTATCTTCCTTGTCAACATCTACCCTGTGTTGTGTGTATTTATATCAGGTGTATGGTGCACAATTGCATTATGATTGGAGTTCACAATAAAATTATGATCTTGCTAAAGTCTTCTGGAGCTATATTGATATCACTTTCATTGAAGTTAACATTGTTTTGCAATTTATTTTGTATCATAAACACTAGTTAGGACTTGTGCAGGCATATGGTTTTTCTGAGCTATTGATATTCACTTGGAATTGAAATCTAATTTTAGCTCTAATGATTATGGTTTCAATGTTTATAGTCAACTTTTCACATTTTTTACTTTCAAATGAACTGTAATCAATATCCAAAGAACAAACGGTGAAAGCATTGTATAGAAGTATTTTTTAAATTAGTGATATCTTTTATGTCCAGTTTGAGCTGATTTTATCTTTGGGCCTTGGTTTGTAGATGATTTGATTGTCGATCCACGTAATTTAGAATGGATGAGGGAAGCAAATTGTCCAGTTGTAAGTAAAATAACTGCCTTTTTCATGATGCTATTTTTGCTATGTTGAATTGGTTGTCCCTTACTTTGTACTCAAATTCCTGAGAAATAAAAGACCATAAAGATAATGCCTGATTATGATAAATTGGCAACTCTTTTGTCCAGATATCACTTTAAAGATAATATTTTAATATCTCTGAGATATCTTTACAATATATTCTCCAAGAGAAAATAACTCATCAAATCTGATCTTTTCGCGGTTCAACAAGGTTATCTTCTTTGGTTTCTTCAGAATTAGATCCTTAACTGAATGAGAGAAAAGCACGTGTAGTAATGACTAAATGAACTGTAATTGCAACATTTTCCTATGCCTTCTGAAATGATCTCTAGAGGACTATGCTCCTTCTTTCAAAATTTGATCCATATCAGATAAATTTTTTAAACTTTTTTCTATTTGCTTCATATTCCTGTAATCTAGTTACTGAAATCTGGGAGACCTTAACACTGCTTCAAATGTTTCAATGCAGGTGGCTGATGTTACACATTCACTACAGCAGCCTGCTGGAAAAAAGGTGTTGTTTGTGTCTTGAATTTTGTGCTTTCTGACTAGATAATGGTACACTATTATGTCATCTGAGTAATAAGATTTTAATGATATAATTTAGCCTGTAAAACGAAATTATATATTGATAATATTTTCCATTGAGCTTTTGGCTTCTTTCATACCCTTCTTTTCTTAACTACATTTTCCTATAGCTGGATGGAGGAGGTGTTGCTAGTGGAGGTCTTCGCGAGTTAATACCATGCATTGCAAGGACAGCAGTTGCAGTTGGGGTGGACGGAATTTTCATGGAGGTGTATTATAACCCTCATCACTTGGTTGGGGCATTGGCTCATAAGTTTATAAAGTTGCATGTTACCCTTCTAAAGTTGGTGAAATTTTTTTGGCTATCTACATTGGTTCCTGCTTAACAGAAATATCATAGTGAACAAAAAATGTGTATATTCATGGTTTTTTCAGTGTTTTGTAGTCGTTGCTTCTTGGGGCACTTTTATTACTTTTCTTTTTCTTCCTGTCCAGATGTATATTCTAAGAGCTTCTTTTGGTTGCTTAGGTACATGATAATCCTTTAAATGCCCCAGTGGATGGTCCAACACAATGGGTGAGTTATTCAGGTGTGACAAGAAGTTGAAAAAATTATCTGCTTATGAATAGTTATATTAAGTTGTTAATTTCCATTTTAGCCTCTGCGCCATCTAGAGGAACTGCTGGAAGAGCTCATGGCAATAGCTGTAAGTTGTGGAATTCAGTGTATATATATGACATATATGACTTGAATGAATAGTTTACAGTTTGGCATTTTTGGAAATGATGTTGATAATTTGTAGAGGGTGAGCAAGGGAAAGAGCCGTATGAATATTGATCTATCTCCATTTCGTGATTAGAAAGTGAATCCCTATTTTGAGGGGATAATAATGAATGTAAGCAGTTCTTTGGTATGCTCTGTACATCCCTTTGTTTTGTTTTTTATGCTATTATTAAAAGCATTTCTTGTAATTATGAACAGGTTGAACCTTGTTTTAGTTGAAGAAGCAAGCATATGGTTCTGGTAGCAGGAAATTGAGTATGTAGTAATTGTGGTTTATGAGCAGCTACAGTGGAGAGTCTTTCTTTCTTTGTGAAACACAAAGATGCATCCAGTTTGTTTTTATTCAATCAAATCATTTGTTAAGGGCGAGGATGGCGTTTGTTTTTATCAGTTCTCTATTTTCATCACTGTACGGTACATATAAGAAAAGAAGACCCTTTTCTTTCCTTTGGCTCTTCCTCGCCACATCCCACATGTTTCCTCTTTAATTCACTACATAATTGATTATCATTTTTTTTAAAATTTCAATTAATATATATATTGTTGAATAAATAATTTAAGTTAATCATAATTATTTACTTTTGCAAATTTAATGGAATGACCCAAATAACAAACTATTGGCTTGGCTTGGCTAAAACTTTATTTATAATGCTAAATTACTACAAGGCCTGATGTACATACGGAAAGGGGCTTCTGTTATGGGAAACCCCAAGACACCCATTTCTTTGGCTGGCGTCATGTCTATCTTTAACCTTTTCCTTAGTTCCTCTATATGAAAGAACCTATAACCGATCTTCTTCTTTCTTCCTCATTATCCAGAACCCTCCTCGTCTTCTCCTCAATTGAGCCGCAATAGCAGTCATCTTCTCTAATACCAACCACCTCATTTTTCTCTCTTTTTGTGTTGGTGACAAGACTCTTAATGGCGTTTTTTTGTCCGTGTTGGTGTTTCAATCTCTTTATCTCCTCACCCGTGGTGACCGCTGCCTAAGGTTGATTATGTAGCATGGTTGCTTCTTTGTGTCTTTAGCTTATCTCTTTCTTCTATTTTGCCTAGTCTATTTTCAGGAATACACTTACTGCTTCATTTCGAAAATTATTGAATTAATTGAGATACTACAATATATCAAATGAGATTGATTGTTTATTAGTTTTCAAATTATCAATCATGTTTTTTTAGTTCATTGCATAAAGTGAGTTTTATTAGTATGATTAGGATATCGAAACCTAAACAACTGGGTTCTTGTCCACACAGAAAGTTATATTAATTCTAATTTTTTTATTATGCCTTTTGATATTCTTGACACAGGTTGGAATTGATAAGACTATAAATCAATCAGCAATTTGATACAAGCATTGAATGAGCTAACTATAAAACTAATTTTCAAAGAAATTAATCAACAACTTTAAAAATACTTTGTTATTTTTTAGATTTCTTTATGTTGTGAATTCATTTTTGTTATCTCAAAATCCTTTTATAACTCGTGATTGAAAGGACCTATTTTGGAGTTCTCCTTTTGAAATCTGAGTAAAGCCCTCTCGACCACTCATGGTATTCTTCCAATAGATATCTAACTCAGCCGAAGGATTGTATCATCATCTATGAGTAAAGTCCTTTCTAAACCTTTTTTGCTCCACCTTGCCATAGCCCACACATTTATAACTAGAAATGATGGGTGTTTGCTCCAGAAAGAACCCACCAAGGCATTCAACCATGCCCTCTCCCCCGCCTACAAAAGCTCAATTGGTGGACATACTATGCCATCCTTCATGACATCGTGATATTGTTTCAGTTGGACCTTCGGTTGCTGAAAATGAAGATTCTTACTCCGAACGCCAGCATTTTGGGTAGACCCATTTGATTTCTGAGTATCGGACGTTCCTGCTAACCTTATACCAGTTTCTAACTTTTTCTGTTGTACTCTTTTATTACCTTGGTAGATGGCTCTCAAGATCTGGGTTTTTCATTACTTTTTATAATTTTTGATGTTTTGCTTGGCATTTTTCTTTTCTTTTGTGTGGTTTTCGCGTATTGTATACTCATGGTGGGTTTTGGTGAAAAGATAACAAGGTAAGTGATACATTTTGCCACTCTCCAAACCATGTGGATTTCTCCTCTCTATTCTTTCTATCTTTTGCTTTTTTGTTGTTTATCTTCCTGGAAACCAGATCTAGGAGTGGTGCGACCCAGATCCACCTTCGATGGCCTCCCTTTCTTCTTCCTCTCCAGGATCTGCCCCATCTTTCTCTCTCGAGAACTCACTGTTTGTTTATCTCTCTAAAACCACGAGTCTTTTTTTTCATAGTTTTCTTCGATAGTTTGGGTTTGGGTTTGGGTTTTTGTGTAGACACAGAGAACCATGTGGCGACAATGATAGTGACGTCAAGGAGAACACTGATCCTCAACTGGTTAGAGAGTAAGTGGTGATTGAATATGTCCCAGAAAAGGCAGAGCTGGAAGATGGGATGGATGATGAATTCAAGAAGATCTTTGAG
>JANQAP020000262.1:6538753-6552194 GCA_026874005.2 Erythroxylum coriaceum | reverse complement strand
GTTAACCTTAATCAAAATAATTTATCTAACAATACCAAAATTCATTCAAATCATGTTTACTAAAATAATCAAAAATTTAAGGCCCAATATGTAAGACTTGTATGCATCTTTATTCTTGAAGGCTTTGGAACTATTCTCTTAAAGTTCCTGTCATTCAGGAGATAAATTTTATTAAGTTGTCTTTAAGAAATGAATTCATGCAGTTGATTTCTCATTTTATTAATGGGACATCATCAAAAGTAAAGTAAGGTGTAAATGTAGGTTTATAGATAGAGATTAATTATGGTCTGACTAGTTCATTCATTAACTCAACATCATCAACCTCATGTTCAACTTTTGTTTGGTTGAAAAGAGTTTGAAATAACCATTTTTATTTGAGATATTTGAGTAAGATCTATGAGCTATTCAGAGCCTTTTTGAGTTTTCTATAAAAGAATCAAAATATTAGCTATCATTGTGACTGTCAAAGTTATCTAATACTATGTGACTTTCAAAGCTATTTGGAGCTAGTTAAAGGGTAGCTATAAATTCTTGATTGGGCATGGGTTCTTTTGTTGTCTCCAGGGAAGGTCTTTCTTTTGGTGGAGAGGTTGGTGGTGTATTGATTTGTAAAGGTTTAGAAGTTAATAGAATATCTTTTATTGGTGAGTTTGGCTTAGAAGGTTTTAATAATTTGCAGTGGTTTGTCTGAACAATGGATAGGACATTTTGAAGACTTTTCCGTAGTCAATAGTGTTAAGATAGGATGGAGTGTTTAAGTAGGTCTTACAACTGGAAATATCAAGGGGCATGGTTAACATATAACTCTAGATTGGTCTTTAGCAATATTTGACTCAATTCTTTCGAGCACTTCTCAAACTTTTTATAGTTCTCTTTCCTTCTTAGAAAATTCTAGTCCATAATAATGTTGATCAATATATCTTCTTAAATCATAATCAAGTTGGGTAACTTGATTGAATAGTCGTTGATGTAATTATCACACTTAAAGAGTTATAACATCAACCTTTGAATTTAGTCCTTGTGTCTGTTGCGATAGACTATTAAGCTTTGAATCTATTCTGAGAAGGATATTGATTTGTGCTACAACATTTTATATCTACCAATTTAGTACTTCTTCCGTCAAAGAAACTAGTAATGATTGCAATGTGGATTGATACTTGTTGATCTTAAGTATGGCCTTACAGATACCCCAATGGTTTTATTATTCTAGGCTTCCAAAGGTGGAAAATCTTCCTTATATGATTACATCATCATACAAGGTAATGTTTTGGGGATCTCCATAGGGATTAGAGAAATTATTGGCAAAGAGCATCTTTCTTTAGACTTTCTGCTTGGCTCATCTGTCTATTAAGGGATATAAACTTCGTCATCACTATTAAAATCTTCATCCATCCAACATTCACTATCTAAATCACACATAAATGGATTTACAACCCAGATGAAATGTCCATTGACATGGCTAGCATACAACTCATGTCCATCAGGGTGGACAAAGTGGAATAGAGGATCACTAATGCTTTCTTCATGAGAAAAAGCTAGAGTAATGATCATTGTTGGCCTAAAGGAGGCTCTATATAATTTTGGACTCTTTTCTTTAGGCTTGCTAAAAATAGATTTTACCGTTTCATCCTTCAAACTTCCCAAGTTAGATGAGTGATAGTATAAATGGAGCATTGATTAGGAGTATGAAATTCTTTCTCATAATTTATGATCCACTTCATAAGCATTAACTTTGCCAATTGTTATGACAGTAATTATTGATAGGTGTATATACTATGTTTTCTTATATGTTTAAGTGTGTTTTTAAGTGTTTATTAAATGATTATCATGTGTATAGGCTTAGAATTATGTTATTGTTAATGCTTATATGTATTCTAAGTGTTTATTTAGTTTAGAGTAAGAATTGAGTCATAATTTTGTATTTCAAGAAGTGATAGATGTGCTTGTTAGTGATGGGGCCCAGGAAACTAAAGAATGAAGAAGATGGAGTCTGAATGAAGCAGTGTAAGTCACAATCAAGACAGAAGCAAATTTCCATGTGCATGATTATGATACCCATGTCACGATCGTGACAACACTTTCCAAGAGTGGCCTATTTCATATCTTTTAGGCTTTGGGTGTATTTTGGGAATTGAATGAAGTGGGGAAAACCCTAGAAACAGCCCTAGGACCCTAACCTACTATTTGAAAACGTTAAAGATAAAAACGCAACAGTCACAAACCAATTTGAATCAAAGTGGAGAGATCAAGAACAACATCAAAAAATTTGAACTTTGCAGATTAAGTAGCAATTAGAGTTTTTATTCTTTTCTCCTTATTTCTTTCATTAGTATTAATGTGTAATTGGAATTCTAAGATGTTAAACATGTTTATGGTGTTCTAAACTTCATGTTATTATTTATTTTATTTTGTGACTTTAATTATTGTTGATTTCAATACATATTTAAGTACTTGTGATAATTGTGCATGCTCATACTTTGATAACAAATTAAGAGAGTGAGTTAAAAGTAACTATATTAGATTGCGCAACTAGAGTTGGTAGTTTAATAAGTCATGCAATTATCAAATTAAAAATCATTCGAAGAGAGATCTTATGTAAGAAATTGAATATCTAATAGATAACTTCAAATCTAATTGAAAGCGTTAGGGAAGGTTTTATGAATCGAGAGGTTGTAAATATGGAAATTTCATATTCAATTAGGGCTAATTGATTAGGTCTTGAGAGAGAGTAATTAATACCTTAGGAAATCTAGGATTAAACACATAAATTGAATTAACAAGATTAAGGGAACAAAATAGGGAAAGAATTGTTCTTAAGTATTCAATCTTGGTCAATCTTAATTTTATTGGCAGCTCAACTATTTTATTGTTTACGTGTTTTGTTTATTTATTTGTTTTACTTTATTTTATTTATTTTTATTCAATTCAATTTCGTGTCACCTTAGAAAAAATTAGATTCAGATTGTTAGGTATTCTATAATCCTCGTAGGAATGATACCTTTCAATACTACAAGATACGATTTGTATACTTGCGGGTATTGAGAGTTTTATTATATATAAAACTTGCTCAATAAGTTTTTGGCACCATTTTTGGGGATTTTAGCATGAGGATGGTTTGAATTCCTTTGATTTAAGGAATTATTACCCTTTCTTATGATTATGATACCCAATCATAAGAAACTAAAAATTAAAAAAAGAGAAGGAAGTTTGGAAGCGAAGGAAAAGACACATCAATCTAGGAATCACAAGGCAAGAATGAGGAATCTAAAAAGCTAAACATCAAGAACAAATAGAAAGGACGGTGATGAATGAAATACATCACAGAGAGCGAAGGACCCTTATGGACTTCATAAGGCTAGGATTCAATGTCTATCATCAAGGAATTATATAACTACCATTGCAAGCAAAACACGATTTGTTTGAAGAGATGACAAGCGATAGTTATATTTGGACATCAAAATGAAGAAGACAATAGTAAGCCTTCCTATATCCAGAAGGAATGATTGCGGTAGATTCAGTGACAACATTGCAGGCTAAAATCGACAACCCTATTAAATAATTAAGTAGCCTGAAAACCACCTCTTTCTCTCCACCCAAAGTATTTCATCACAAATGCAAGCTATACAGATGAGAGAATCATACCACAGCTGATTGTTTCCTAGTGCAAAACAATAACTTGGAGCAATTCAACCTCAATGAAGCATAATTTGGTGGGGGAAGTAATCATCCTTATTTAAACACATATAATACAGGGTGGAAAAACCACCGATATTTCTTTTGGTCTAACAATGCAAGGACTCATATAGGAATTTAAGGCTTACCAAGATTTCAACAAGATGAGTCCAATTCATGGGATTCAAAATTGGACAAGATTAAAAGCATGGATGAGGCCTAGAAGAGGCTGGGAGGGAAGTTTGAAGAAGTAGCTAAGAACCAGGCCTCTTCTATTCACAATCTGGAAGTTTAAGTGGGCTAAGTGGTAATTCATTATCTACATAAAATGTGGGAGCCTCTTAAGCAATGTTAAAGCAAATCCAAGAGAGCAATTTAAGGATTTCACACTTAAAAGTAGGAAAGAAGTAGAAGAGCCAGTAGAGAAACAAGCTAAACCCCACCTTATATAGGAACAAGAGAAAAAGGATGAGGAAAAAAATAAGGACCCTTCCTATGTTTCTCTTCCTCCATATCCACCAAAAATACCACTCCCACAAAGACTTTAAAAGAACAAATTGGATACCCAATTTGCAATGGTCATAGAAAGTTGAAGAAATGACAAATTATATTGCCCTTTGTGGAAGCTTGGAAGAGCACACCTACATACGCGAAATTTCTCAAAGACTATTATCAAGTAAGTAGATTTGTGATGACAATCAAATGGTACCCATGAAAGAAAGTTGCAGTGCTTTAATTACCAACCACAATCACTGAAGAGCTGAGAATGGTGCAGCTTCTAGCGGGTGGAGAAGGAACAAGCGACGCTGGTAATGGCTTATGGGTGCCCGTAGCTACAGCTTGATTTTAGTGTTTGGTTATTTAAGAGCCCATTTGGTTATACTTCGATTAAAAAATTTATCATTTTTTTGTTTTTTATTTCTATTTCTATTTTTTCTAAAAAACAAGAAATTATTTGGTTGAAATTTTTAATATAAAAATTTTAAACAAAAATCTGTTTAATTAAGATTTGTAATAAAAATTAAAACAAAAATATGTTTGAGTTTATCAAGTTTCTAGTTTTTAATTATACTTTTATGTTAATTATTTTTAATATATTTTATTATGTTTTTAAATTAATTAATTCTAATTATGGTTAGAAATAAAATGTATGTATATTTATATAATTAAAGAAATTTGTACATTAATTATATATAATAAAATTCTATAGATTATAAAAATTACATTAGGTCATTCTAATCAATAAAAGATGTTCATCTTATTATAATTCTTAAAAATATAATAGTACTTTCATTTAAAAAAGAAACATAAATCAATTAGAACTAATATAATCATTTCACATTTGTCTAGCAATTTCATCTCGCTTCCAACATATACTTCAACTGGAGTGATATTATACTCTACTTGAGAACTTCCATCTTCATTTTCACTTTCCCTAATTTGTTCTTCATTTTTAGTAAAATTGTTAAATAATTCATAGTTTTGTCCATACATTCTAATATAATTGTGTATAACATAATAAACAATAATGATGTATTTTATTTCTTCATATCATAACTCAACATGTTTGAAAATATATGGCATCTTGCTTTTAGAATGTTAAAATATCTTTTAATAGCATTTCTTATAAAGAATGATTATAATTAAAACAATTTATGAGGACCTTGCAGTCTTCCTCTTCCTGTATAATCTTATAGATGATACCTCTCACCATAATATGGTGAAAGAAATCCAAACATATTGATGTAGCTTGAATCAACCAAACAAAACTTATCTAACATATAAATAACATAATGTTTAAAAAATTACTAAAAATTCATCATAATTACTATATTTATTTAAAATACTATAATACCTTTTATAGGAATAGGAAATTGATTCGTTGGATTTGCTATTGTTTCTAAAAGAACTCGAGAGTCATTTACAGTACCTTCCCATCCAACAATTACATATGTAAAACGCATGTTAAATAAGCAACAACACATAATATTTTAGGTTGGATTAGTTCTTTTACCTATATATGGTATTTGTTCATTGGTCAGAACATGTGCATCAATATGTGTACCATCTATTGCTCCTATACAATCCTAAAAAATAAAATGATACTATTAAAATAATTATTAATCACGAGGATATAGTTAAAATAGTAATTAAACATATGAATGTATTTGAAAATATAAAAAGAATTTTGATGACTCTTATTACATGACGATTAACTTCCTAAAAGACCTTACGAAAGTACTTTGAAATTGTCTAGGTCAAATGTGGAAAGCCTTCTACATTAGCTCTAGTTATCTCACTATGCCCTATAGTCATCAAGAAAATTGTTACTTGTTCCTCCACAATCAAATAACATGTTGTCTTTACGTCTCTTAAACTCTTTAACTTATCACATAAGCTCAAGAAGATTATCTTGATCATTCTTAAGTTTTTATAAATCCTTGCAGGATTCTCATTCAAAAGTTCTAATATCCAATCATGACCAAATAAAGTAGAAATTCTAATTGGTTGCATTTGTAAAGGAAAATATTTATTCTCTTCCTTAGCTAGAGAAATAATGATTACTTTCATCAATTTATGATTAGAATCTGATTTGAAATCTAATAAGGAATTTGTGTATCTATAATACCAACATTAAATAATTAATAAAACATTCATTCAAAAGATCTAATAATATTTAGGCTTACAAATATTGATGCAAAACATAGAATTAAAATATGTATACAAAACATAAAAACATTCAGTCAAACTTTCATACAAAACACAAACTTAAAATGTTCAAACTATGGAATAGTTTTTTATATAGAAGTGTCAAATTAATAAGAATTCAATATGAAATAACATGAAAATATAACTAAATCGACATAATCTAATCCAGCTTCCTTACATCTTCCATCTTCATAAAAGTATCCCTACAAAGTGGAGAATCATGTAAAGCCTTCACAACTTTTCCATATTGCACATCCTCAACACCCAATTCATTTAAGGAATTCAAACATTCCATCATTATGTTAAACTCTTGATTAATTGATAAAGCTCTAGATCTATTCTCTATAGTGGATGGTGTTGCAGTCAGTTTCTTTCTGAAGTAAATCATTCTTCCTTTTTTATTGTCAACCAATTATAACCATGACCTCTTCTACAATATTAGAGTGTGTCTTTTTTGCCTTCTTATTTTTAGTAGATTAGTTTCTTTTAGATGGAAAACTTATAACTTGATCTCCTTTTTCATTATACGAGCAATCTTCATCAACATCAATTCAATGTTCCTCTTCTGTACTATTTGACAGAGATTTAGTTGATGGATGTGCATGTAAACCAATTGCAATAGTATCTTTAAAAGTATGACACAAGTCTTACAACTCTTAGCATCCTTTTTTTTAATGTATGAGCCATTTTATATATCTATAATGATGAAAAGTAACCACGAGCACAAATATTATATAATATGATATATTAATAAAGCAAAAATATTTTACCTTAAATAAATTTTCCTAACATTAACTTCACTAGTAAAGGAGTTGTAACCAATTCCTGTTTCTTTAAGTAAGTTCTTGAAATTCTTCAATCTGGCTTTCAATCCATCATACTTATTATTCAATTGAACATCAATATACTCCTTACTAAATTTTGTCTCAAAACTTGACTTAATATTTTTCCAATCAGATTTGGAAAAGATAGTAGTTGTTTGATTTTCCTTCTACACTTTTTCAACCATCAATGAGATTAAATATATTTATATGGTATCATTACACACACCATCCTTTTAATTTATTTCAACATAATCATTAAAATCATTCATATTGTTCAAAGCTTCCATCACTAAATATAATTACATATAAGTGACATCAATTATAACAATTTCCATAAAAAATTTGAATGTTAAACAAGATTCAAAAATAATCATAAGACAACGATAGAAAATAGTAAAAAATTATCAAAACTATAGAGTCTAGTGTAATCTCCTTCCTGACAAAACCCCTAAAGTCTTTGTTATGAAGTTAATATTTTTAAACTAAGTTATATGCTTTTCAAATTTCCCTCACAGGAACCTTGGCTTGCTTCTTACAATATCACTTGTTAATGGTTTTACAGATTTGCTTGCTGCCTAAAGAAATATCTAGAAAGTCAACCTTTAAATTAGTCATTTTGTTAATGAGGTGGTTACCACTTTGGCTAGTTAAGAAGCTTTTCTTAATACTTGATTGGTTTATTATGGGAAACAGTGGGAAATTTGGGTAAAGAGGCCATTAATAGGCCCTTTGGAGCTTAAGAACACAAAAAGGAAGATCCCTATATTGGACATTGATGCATTAGACAGAAACAAATCTGAAGACATAAAGGTTGTTCCTAGAATTAAGAGGTTTACTAGAGGGCAAGTCGAGCTTGTTGATGGTCAAGTTCTAGATGTAGATTCAGCTATCTTGGCTACTCAACATCCCTTTATGACTGAAGCTGATAATAGGTTCTAATTCCTCTATTCTATTCCCATTGTTAGAAAAACAAAATTAAAAAAGAGGATTCAAACATGTAAGTTGTTTTTTCCTGTTTAAAGGGAAAAGGAAAGGCTTTTAAAACTTCTTATGAAATTTTATTAACTGGACAAAAGAGCCCATGTTAATTTGGTTATTAATGTGCAAGAAGGTGAATTATTCTCTAAAAATGGCTTCCATAAAGCACCAATTCCAAATGGTTGGAAAGGAAATAGAGGACTCTATGTAGTTGGGTTCATAAGGAGATGGCTCTTTAATTCCCTTCTAACATTAAGAAAAATGTATAAACCCCAAATAAGTTTGACTATGATATTGGTACTCTAACCTGCTATTTCTAAAACTAAAAAAACCCTTTTAACATAATTATTAAGCTTAGTTGCTCTAAGTTATAGATGAATGATTTTCAACAAGCTTCACATAATTAAATAGAGTAATTAATTTTTTAAAATTACAAATGTACAATATATTTACAGGACTTATGAAGATTTTTATTAACCCTGTTTTCTCACATTTATTTACAGTTTAGAACCTCAATTGATAGTTGAAACATTATTAACTTGAAACTAGTAGAAGAAGTTGTTAATTGAAAATGATTGGATTTCTCGTAGGACTTTGATTCGCACATGTTTAAATGGGGTTTATTGTAGCTCCCCGTTACCATGGGGTACATACTAGAACACCCTGAGGACATTCCAGTACATAACCTATGATAATGATGAGCTACATTCAATCACAACATTCACTTAACATGGCATCATCATTCTTTATTTTCTCATAAGACATCATAATGAAAAACACCATATTTTAAAACCCAAATTTCTCCTTTCATTTTATAAAACCAAATATTTACATTGGCAGTTTTCAATATCGTCCGAATATGAACATCATTATATCCTAATACAAAATACACTACATGAAAGAGAAAATATACAAAAAGATCTATCTAATCTTCCAATCTCAGCTAACCGACCTGTGAGCTATTTTCTTCACAAAAGTACAAGAATTATGCTTTTTGTACGAGCTCTCAGTAGCTAAAGTCCTCCCTCAGTCCTGAAATGTCAACGTGCAATTTTGGGTGAGTTTTGCGAACTCAGATGAGGTAACCATCATCGATGGTTCACTTAATTCATGCAACACATCAATACATGTAACGGATAATTCACATCTTTGCATATAGACAAAGTATCACATTTGCATTCTCATTCAGCACAAAGCAACAATACAATTTAATTGTTCAAACATACATATTAAAATGTATATGAAATGCTCATGTGACTCTTTTCCCATTATTACGTTGTTGTGACTGAGCGCCTAAATTGTCCCGTATCTATTGTGGATACCAGGCTCATTTATACTGTCCCTTATCTGTTGGGGATACAGGGCTTATTTTACATAGTGAGCCTTTGGCTCTTAATCACATTTGGTGCTTTAAGCTCATTTTCGGTGGCTACTCAAGTCACAACTCTTATTATTTGATCATGCATTCATGTATGAAATGCATCTCTCATAATCAATCAATCATGTCAAGAAGCATTTAGTTCTTCACATTCATATACAAGTAGCACTTCAATATCACATTCATTCATCAGAATCATCAGACCTTCATTGTCCGGAATCAACACAATCAAATCACATTGATTCGATAATTCAAACATAATATAAAACAAATAATTAATTGAGTGAGACCATCTAGGTTACTCACAAATTGCTTCTAAAGCTATTGCCTCGAAGTTCTAACAACGTCTGGATGTTGACGTTCTAATTGCTCCTCTATATCAAGCAATATAAACATATCACACTTTTGCACAATTATAAGTTTTTATTTATGAACATGTATGTATATGAAATGTGCACAATACATGTTCATGACAATCCCAGGTATCGCTCTATTAATCTCCTTATGTAAACATTCATATTTTCAAATTCAAATAAGTATCATTTATACTAATGGTTTATACCTCAATAAAACCATTAAAATCGAAAATCAGAATTCCTTGGTCAATTCAGATTTTTCCTATAACAACTTTCGGTTCAACTTTCCATGTTCTTTTTCAATAAGAAAATGAAGTAATTTGAGGATACTTTCTTCTAGAAAATGTTTCTCCTATCTCTTTTCTAATGAAACCAAGATTATCCAATTTAGTTCAGTATTTTAAAAGTTATGCTCAAAATACTACAGACTGAGCACATTTGAAACTTTGGCTTGTACATGATCATGCCGTCAAATTGTACAACTCATATCTCTCAATTGCTATATTCAAAAATTATGAAATTTATATCAATTGAAAGATAAGAGAATAAAATACAACTTTTGTGAAGAAACCTTTTTCTAATTTGGCATCTATCGATACAGTTTATTCAATAACAACAAGACATGACTTTTGTCTCGGGTAATACTACAGCCTCAGTCAAAACTCAATTTCAAGCTAGATTTTTAAATTCTTAAAGATAGAATATAAATTTGATTTCTTCAGACAAATTGTATCTATATGGCTCTAGTTTACTCCAAATCAAAAATCATCCCAATTAGACAACTACAGATCAAGATATCATCAAAATACCGAAGCATGTTTAAGTTGTGCAGGAAAGTTGGCCGCGGGCGAAGACAGGAGTTGGCCGCGGTGAACTTCTCCCGAGAGGAATCCTTCCTAAAATCCTGCAAGTTGGCCACGGTGAAACAAGGAGTTGGCCGCAGTGAACTTTTACAGAAAGCAGTAATGACAAGTTGGCCGCAACGAACTTTTACAGAAAGCAGTAAACATGACTCATCTTCCAATTTTCCAGATTTTAACTTCCAACATTTTACATCTAACCTACCTTATACCTAGATCACCTTTTCTACTTCAGTTCCTCTTCATTCTCAACTCCATTTCTACTCAATATCATTCACAAACAATTCAAAAATTCATGCTTGTTAATAAACATCCATCATTCACACATTTTCTTCCATTTTCTGTGTTTCTTCATTCATTTTTCTGCATTCTCTCCCTCTTCTTTACTAAAACCATCATTTCTATCTTATTTCCTCTTCCATTTAACTCAACTCATTGACAACCAAATCAAAATCCATTATTACTCACAACATCAAAACCCATACTGTTTATTCACGCATATTCAATATTCATTCCTCACATTTTCTGCATTTTTCATCTTCTTTTACACCTCTCCATTTTCTGCATTTTTTCCCATTTTCTTCTCTATCTAACATTTCTAATTTGATTCTACTCTCATTTCCATCAACTCTTTCATTTCATCTTAACTCATCTCTATATAACTAACTCACCTTAACTCTACATTTATTTTCGGTTCATATTTTAAATAAACACAATGAAAAGGAAAACAGAGCATATATGTATCTATCAAGTTTCATAAATTTTCTGTACTCTTCTCATGCACATTTCTGTTGATCTTTCAACTCCAAAAATCATTTTAACACTACCTTATAACATAATGATCATCAAGTACGTAATAACATTATATCCAGATTTTCATCTTACTTGTACAGTGTTCATGAAAATGGCCACTATTTCTATGATTATGAATGTCAAATAGATCTCTAAATTTATATCATATTCATACTTCTCATAAGGATTAACATGATATTTACTTGTTAAAACTTCACAATCTTCAAAATCTCTAAAAACCCTAATCCTCATACATCCACGTACATCATCTTACAGATGGCTTGGTTTAGGTTTTCTTGAGGCAAAGGTAAGAAAATAGCAAAGTGGGAGTGGTAACAAATAAAGGAAGGCAAGGTTAAATCTTGGTGAAGGTTCGATGAATTAACAAGTGTGAAGGAGAAGCTCAAAGAAGAAAGCACGAAGATGACTAGTCAAGAACAACAGTAGCTTAGTATTTCCAGTTAAAAAGAAACATGGGTTTGGTATTTCTAAATAACCATATAGTTAAGTGACACTTGTCACTCATCTAACTTCTAAGGCATTCAGTAAGTTCCTCAATTAACTAGTTCAATCTTCTCCTAATTTTTCTCTAATTTGTCTCTAAATTTCAATATCGTTGTCTAAAAAAAAATCCAAAGTCATCTCTCAAAAACTCTTCAATATCATTTATTCTTATTTCTATTTTCATTCCTCTATTTACTTGCCAATTGGCATTTTTCCTAGTCTAGTAATATTCAACAATTTAGACAATTATCCTAAAATTCATCAAGAATTCTAATTTAACAAATACCCTCTCTAAATTAGCTTCCAATACAAGAAACCACAATTCTCTATAAAATCACATATCAAAAATCATGTTCACATTCAAACAATCAATTATACCCAGAAATTGTCAATGAATGCATGTATAAATATTTTCATGTGCAAAAATTCATATTTAAGTGTATGTGCATATCATATAATGCATGAGCATGAAATGCACTTTCTAATTTCTTAATAATCTCTCATATTGACTATTCTAGCCTCAACATGGGTAACAAGATGTTACAACTCTCCCCCTCTTAATTGTTCGAACAGGTGGGGATATTGTCTCCTCATATGCTCCTCCGTTTCCCACATTGCTTCCTCAGTTGAGTGATTCCTCCAAAAGACTTTCACCAATGGAATGACTCAGTTCCTCAACTACTTGATCTGAGATCCCACTATCTTAATCGGCTCCTTAACATAACTCAGGTTACTAGCAACCTCAATCTCTTAAACCAGTATTACATGTGTTGGATCCGATCAGTATCTTCGGACCATACTCATATGAAACACATTATGTAATTGAGACGTTTCATTCGTAAAGCTAACTTATAAGCCAGGGGTCCTATCCTCTCAATGATCTCATAAGGACCAATGTACCTAGGGCTCAATTTTCCTTTTTCATCGAATCTCAAAACTCCTCTCCAAGGTGACACTTTCATAAATACTCTGTCTCCTACACTTTATTCCATATCCCTTTGATGTTGATCCACATAATTCTTCTGTCTATCCTGAGCCGCTTTAATTCAGCTTTGGATCAATTTTAGCTTGTCTTTAGTGTCTTGTATCAATTATGGGCCTTCAACCATTCTCAAGCCCTTTTCATCCTTATACAAAGGCGATTGACACTTTCTGCCATACAATACCTCATATGGTGCCATTCCGATACTACTGTGGTAGTGATTATTATATGCAAATTCTATCTGTCAGCCCCATGAAAATTTTATGCATTAACTTATGCAAAGTAGCTTATGGAATAAATGCATGAGAGGAAATTGAGGGTATTTTCAGTATATAGCTTAAGTGCCAAGGGTAAAGTGGACTTTTGGGAAAGGCATGGTGGACTTG
>JANQAP020000262.1:6362286-6373084 GCA_026874005.2 Erythroxylum coriaceum | reverse complement strand
CAATCAATGACACCTTCCACCACTCCATTCAAACCAATTCCCTTCCTTTAAGCTAAATTTATCAATTACACAACTCAATACATTAATCCACTTCTTTTCCATCATTTCGACCCAACCTTAACCAACATACATCTTCTTTATTCTTCATCATCAATTCACATTATACATGTATAATTTACATCATAGAATTCATTTAAATCATCAATTCCAAAAGGTATTCAAAAAATTCACAAACTTTCACCAAAGAGAGCATTTTTGATTTTGACTTAAAGAACCCTCTCTATGAAACATTTCATTCACCTAAACCATGATTCATGCATATTCAAGCATAGAGAGCAACATATCTTAACCCCAAACTCAAAATCCTAATGTAGAGAGAGATGAGACAAATTTTACCTATACTTTTCTTTGGTGATATCTTTAACTCCTTTGAGAATTTTTCAGATCTAATGATAGATTTGAGTTCCTTGACCCCAAATTAGCTTAGAACACCTTGGTTTGAGTTGAAAAATCAAAAAGAAGGGTGAATTTTGGTGATGTACGAAATCTTCTTCTTCTCCTCCTCTCTTCTCCTTTCTTTTAATTAAAACAAGATGTTTTAAAGTCTAAAATGAAGTGCACGGCCACACATAAGAAGAGTCTAGAATTTTGACTCTTCTTTGACCAAATTATGATGAAATTACCCTTTTATCCCTAGGTTATATGAAATTACCATAATACCCTCCAAACTTTTCCTAAATTTGCAATTAAACCCAAAATTTAAGAATTTCCAAAACTTTCATTTTCATTTTGGTCCTCAAACTTTTTAAAATTATAATTAAGCCCCTTAAATTTATAAAATTACAAATTGGTCCTCCAAGAATTGAAAAATTACAATTAGGTCCTTATGTACATCAACTTTTCCAATTAAGCTTTCTAAGTGTCTAATAAGTCTATAAATCGTGTCTAACCACCTCTAAGGCATTAGAATACATTTAATTCGACCACCATGTTAGAAATCATGCCCATCCAATGAACTCAATTTTACACACTTAGAAGCTTACATGTTAGAAATCTCCAAGATTTCGCATACTGATGAACTCTAAATTCACGTAAGGGCATATAACATTTTATATCACTGGCATACGTACCAAAAAGGATTCAAATACATCTTTGAACTCATATACAAGCATGTATATGTCAATTTACAGTAGTATCTCCCAATACAAAGCAATGCAAAAAGGGCTCAGAAAGTTCGGCGTTACATTCAATCTATCCATATATGAATTGCCTAAATTTATGCTTATTTTTATTTTCATTTTAATTACACTTTTAGGCCTTAAACAAGTTAGGATTCGATTAGTTCACTAATTCCTTATGACCTATGCGCTTGCAAAATATTGAGGGATTTATAAGATTAAAACTTGCTCAATAAAACACTCATGAGAGATAATTAAAGAAGACAAATCTCCTCCAACATGTAAGGTTGGTGAGGTAAAATCTAAGAAATTTTGACAGAGATTACCTATAAAAGAAATAAAAAAATGAGTAAAAAATTGAGACTAATAAACTAAAATAAAAGTATATTAATGTTAAAGCATTATGTTACCTCCCAACAAGTGTTTCTTTAGAAGTCTTTTAACTAAACTTCCTATAAAAGCTCTTCACTCATCTAGAATCTCCAAATAGATAAGTTTGATTATTTTCTTGCACATGAATTAAAGAAAGGGAGATATTAATATGATAAATATTATTTTCTCTTAAATGAGCATAACTCGATTGAGAGGGAATTTGCTTCAATTCAAGATTAGGTACATTTTTGATAAATGGTAGGGTTTAGACTTTCCTTCTCTTATATAGCCTTCTCCCTCTAACCTAAAATCACACTAAACCGTATTAGGATCCTCCTCTTTTTCATCAAGGTATAAAGCTATATATGCTTTGAAAGGCTATATATGCTTTCAAAGGATCATCTTAAGTAATTTTAGATAAGTGTTTATGCAAAACAGAGTTGATCACATCTATCTTATAACATTTGTCATCAAGGAAAGGTCCTTTTACAACTTGGAATATGTTAAACTCCACCTTATTCTTGTCTATTCCAAGTTTCAACTGAATTTAGTAGTGACTTCAATTAATGCCCCTCTAATAGCCTAAAACAAAATTCCTAAAATGACGGGAACCCTAATATCATCCTCTATATCCATTTCCAAGAAATCTGTAGGAAAACTTATTTTTTCTACTTTAACTAGTAGGTCTTCCACTATCATAATTGGGTACCTAAAGGACTTATTGACTAGTTAGAGTGACACATTCATCAATTTGAGTTCTCCTATTCTAAGTTTCTTGAAAATAGATAAACACATAAGATTAGTACTTGCACCTAAATTACATAAACATTTACAAATACTAAAAACACCAAAATGGCAAGGAATAACATAACTCCCTCAATTATTTAAATTCAAAGGTAATTTATATCGTAAGATCAAAATGTATTACTCTGTTCAAGGTATCATAATATACTTCTCAATTTTTTTATTATAGATGATGTCTTTTAAAAACTGTATATATATTAGAAATTGATCTATTGGTTTGACGAATGGTATATTAACGTGCAACATCTTAAAGATATCAAGGAATTTCTTCAATTTGTTTTCATCCTTCCTCTTTTTTGACCTTTAAAGGTATGAAATAGGTGGAACAAAAGGTTTGATAGAGGATTCTAGCTTTATCTTGAGATTAGCTCCAATTTGCTTCTATTCACTTGGACTTTTTTCTAAGTTTTTTCAACTTTTGCACTTTCTCTCTTTAAGCAGCTTGAACATCAAATATTTTGTGAATCCTAAGTGTGATGGCTAACAAATGATCTCTGATTTTCACCTTAGTATTATTAGGATCCTTTTATTAACATCTTTCATTCACCACGTTGTCTAACTAGTTCATTTATACATCTAAGTTATAAATGGATGTATAATTAGTTAGCACCACCTGTTAATTCTTTCAACTTGAGATTGAAGTTTCCCCAAGTTAGATAATTTTTCAATAATGGAAGATATGTATTGTTTGAATATCTCTTCCATCCTTTTGTTTTTATAATGGTCGTGACTACTGAAACTGAGGTTATTACTATAAACTAGGTGAAACTAGGTGATCCTATAGATACTTTCACTCTATATGCTTGTTCCTTTCCCCTTTCATAAGGAATTTGGGTAATGCTCTATCCCGAATTATAAATAGTAGAGAAGGAGTCATTTTGACAGCTTGTTTTCCTTTAAAGATAGTTATGTCATTAGCATCTTTATAATAATTTGAGGCTAGTTCTGCATTAATGCATGCATTGAGTGGATGCTCATACATGCCATACTAATAGCACTCCTCCCTATTGCCTATATCTCGTTTCAAAAAAATATTTATCTAGTTTGAAAGATCAACTACTTGTGATATTAGGTTTGAAGATGATTGAACCTCATAAATATAAGCTTTTGACTTTCTCTTTATACCTACAGTTGACGACTTTTCAGCCAAGGTTTTGATAATCTCATTAACCTCCTTAAAATTTTCATAGAAATTGTCCCTCTCATCATAGTGTCAACCAAGGTTTGACATGTGAGCGTAAGGCTTTTATGAAGAATTAACTAGATGTAAGGAGTATTGGCTAAGGAAAGCTTTGTATGATTCCCAAGCTTTGTTAAACTCTTCCCCCACTTTTATGCAAAAAATTTTTGAATTTGTATCCTTATTTGATGGTCTTATGTGAAGAAAAAATTTGAAGTATAAATATGTTATAAACTTGAACCTATTCCTAAAAAAAATCCACCTTAATTGATAGCTACTAGGATTTTATGGAAATGATGATATCTTTACTAGGTGATCCAATAAATATCGATAACAACTGGGGATGGACTTTAACTTATAATTTTTTACCCTTTGACTCAACATGATTGAGGGAACTATGGTAATCACTTGCATCTATATGTCTCCCTTTATGAATCCTTTATGGATATAACTCTTCTATGCTAATTGAAACATTGCTTTCATTTAAAACTATCTTTTCTTTTCTTCTGGTTTTGATAATTTAATAATTTGCTCAATTTTATTGTCAAATTGAAGTAGTTTGTCTAATTTTTCACTTATAAATCTCCTATCTTGTATCAAATACTTGAAACAAATGGAGGAAGATAAGATTGAAAGTAAAATTAGAATTAACAAACTAGTAGTTTAATAGTCTTTGATAATAATGTCAAATCTTGATTGATCTAATTTGCAAGTTCAAATAATCAAATGTATGGAGTATTGTAAAGTATCAATACCATGAGGACTATAATTACTAAATTTTACTAACCTAAGCATCATAATTGAATTAAAGTAAACAAATCTAGGAAAAGTAACAAAATTATTAAACTAATAAAAATAAGATGATTTACTATTAAGAAGAAATCAAGATAATAAAATGCAAGGGATTTGGGGCTCCCTTATGAAGGATCTCAATTATCAAATAAGACTATTTTTCATGGTTGAAATAAAAATTCAGGCAATTATGGCCTCTCTTGAGGCATATAGGTATATATAATTAAGGTATTACCACCTCCTACATATACAATTAACCTTAATCAAACTTATTAAAAATAGTTAATCTATTAGTTATCACTACAATCTAGGACATCTCTTCATCTAAATATGGAATGCTTATTTTCTTAGTGAATAAATATGTTTCTCCTTTTAGTTCATACAATTTCTAAGATCGAATATATGATATCCAGACATAAATTTGATAATCAAGATAAAAAAGAATAAACTCAAACCAGTCAATAACTAATCATATATTAATAATTGAAATATCCAATATAAATTACATCCCTAACCCCTCTAGAGATGTAGTTATGACATATAATGAAATTCAAATAATAATAAACAATCTTATTATAAAAGAAAGTAAAGGAGAAAGAATTAAAAGAGATGTTAGCAATTGCTTCTAAGTGGAGATTAAATTTCCTCCAATCTTACTCCTAGGCTCTCCTTAATGCTAAGAAGACCTAAAACAAAAATTTAGTGAAAAGTAGTTGCCAAAAGTAATTATGTTATTTATAATCTATAATTACATATGTGAGTCCTAAGTTTAGTGAAATTAAGTTTTTGCACATCCTCGAATTCTACACCAGAAGTTTGATCTTTGTCCAACCTCACGGCAATTCTTGCTAGATTTTGAAATTTTATAGGTAGAAATACTTAAGAGTTCGGGGAGGTCATAAGTAACACATCAGCATCGATTCATCAATATTTCTACATTCTCCAATTTTCTCAAATTTTAGACATGTTTAAGCTTGAAGTGATCTTCAATGCCTTTTATAAACTTGTTTTTTCCCCATTATAATAACTTCAAAATGACTCTAATTTCTCTTTAATCAGAAAATGATGGAGAAAGTTGCACTCAAATTCAAAATCTTTCCTTCAATTATCACCTGTAACTTAATGAACCAAATATAAAAAATCGTATAATTTATAGAGAACATATTATAAAACTACTAAATTATAAGCTAATTTAGTCCTCATAATGATTAAAAAATATAGACTTATCATTTTTATATTTTATTAGTGAAGCATTAAGAAGAATGATGGTCCAAACAATTTGGCTACCTTTATAAGGGCCTAAGTGTAAGAAGGAAAATTATCTCTAATGGTTGAGAGTGCTCTTGAGTGTTCTAGAGGCCATCTTTAGGTGAAGCCACTAGTAATGGCCTCTACTTTAAAATCAGTCAAGATGATTTTTGTATTATATATAATCAAGCATAAGATTATAGAGAGGTCTTATAGAGTGTCAATTATCATGCAAGAAGAAATTTTTTTTCCTATTCATATTCTTTCAAAAATTTTATATGAATCTAGTGAACCCAAGGAATTCTTTGTCCTAGAATAGTTTCCATATACATTTGGTAAGAAGTGACTTGTTCACCAATCTAATTCCATATAACTCCCTCTTCTTTTGGTAAGCTAATCTTAATCCAATTTATTTTGGCTTTAGAGGAAACTAACTTATTACTTATCCATAAAAAGTTTTTCTTTAACAATTTTTATAAGTGGATGGAGATGAGCACTCCAATAGATGTGTAATTCAATTAAAATCAAGAAGATAAGCCGATGACTCCTTGTGAAAGATAAGTTCTTCACATTCTAATTATCAATCCTCCATGCCACCTATTCCAAAAGTGGTAAGCATTTTATATATGATAACCTCGTTGTGGTAATTGGAACATCTAAGTACTTCATAGAGGGACTTCCCAATGAAAAATCTATTAGCTGAGTTAAAACTGATGTTGTTTATGAACAACACAAAGAAGTGTATAAAATGCATTTATTTTTATTGACGGTGATCCCTAAAATAATTTTGAAATCTTATAAAGAATTCATAAAACATGAAATTAAATGGACATTTGCCTTGTAGAAGAGAAGAAGATCATTTACAAAAGATAGATTAAATAAATATATGGATTTATATTTATGATAGCTCAAAAATGGTTGGCTTCATAGCTCAAAAATGGTTGGCTTCATTATTTTTAGATTAGACGTGTCAAAACTTCCATGCAAATTGAAAAAATATAAGATGATAGTAGAGCACTTTGGCAAAGCCTTTTAGAACCTTTAAACGGAGAAGTAGATTTATTATTTATAATGATGCTAATTAAACTAGTAGTGAAGCATTAGATTAACCAGTAAATAAAGATCAGATGAAAGCTAAAGGCCTTAGTGAATCATTAAGGAATTTCTAACTTGTCAAGTCAAATTCCTTTTAAAAGTCTACTTTAGTTGTCCAATCTGATGAAAGCCAAAGGCCTTAGCGAATCATTAAGGAATTTATAACTTATCAAGTCAAATTCCTTTTAGAAGTCTATTTTAATTGTACAATTCTTTCTAATAGTAAAAGAGTGTAACTTTTTCAAAAGTCCATAAGCTAAAAGAATGTTTTTCCTACAGTTTCTTCCTTAAATAAATTCTCCTTGAGATGGATTGATTATTAAGATAATGACATCTTCTATTCTGTTGGCAAAAATCTCTTTTATGGTTATACAACAGGAAATTCGCTGAAAATCTATAAGGAAAATTATTTGTCTTGGGAATAAAATAATTAATGAATGTTTTATTATCAAATTATGTTTTATTATCAAATTATCTTATTATTAAAAAAATCTAGTAGTATATCGTTAACCTCTAGTAGGTCTTAAGACTTCTAAAAGAAAAAATTAAAGTCATAAGACTTATAAGCTTTATTAGGACCAAGTAAGAATAATGTTGCTTCTTCATTCGAATTAATAAATGGCCTAATAAGGGAATTCATTTTTTGGGAGTGATCGAATACGGGATGGGACACTGAACAAATTTAAGGTGGACGACATTGGTATTTTCTTCACCTACTAGATTTTAGAAATAGTCAATTGCTAGCCTTTTGTTATCATTTTGACTGGTTACAATTCTACCTTGATAATTAGATATTGAGATCATTTCATTAGTGTTCTTTGAATTTTATGAAATATCATATATTTTCTTTAGTATCTCTCTTAATTTTAATATTAAATTAGCTTATTTTGATTATTTTTCATATATTTTCAGGTAATTGTGCAAATTGGACCTTAAGATGATATTATTCAACAATTAGAGGCAATTATAATGAAAAATATGAATAAAATTTTAATTTGTGGAGGAACATATTCTAGGGTATATAGCAAGTGAAACAGTTTGAGTCTCGACTATAACATAGATTGAATGCAAGTTAGAGAAGAAATAACGAGATTTATATTTAGGAGACATAATCACGCTAGAGTTTGTGTATTTATCTTAAAAAATAGGGAGATCCACGACTTAGAGACATCCAATAGAGGTCATATCTATTACCTAAAAAAATCACTAAGGCCTATGGTATGGGCCAAAGCCATACCTCAGACTAAACCTAGGTAAAGTAAAATGTATTTAAGTTTAGAAACCATAATTTTTATAGGACTTTAGTCGTTGTTTGGAGAAAACACATCCAAGAAATATCTTTTTCTCTTTAAGCAGACTGTGGCTTAGGTAATGGGTAGAACATGGTGCTTGAGAGAGACCTATGTGCTTTTCTTTGTGTTGAAATATTTTATAGGATTTCACAAAAGTTAATATATTTAAAAAGGTGAAAGCAATTATGAAGACATGAGTTCACCAGTTATGAGTAGATGGATATAGCTCATGAGAGTGTATTTTTAGGGTCTAAGAGTCCTTTCGATTAAGACAGTATAACCAATCTAGGTTAGTTAAATCATGAAGTCAAAAATACTACTAAAAGAAGTACTAATCTAAATATAGCTATTAAATCGCATGTTGTTTTGATCAATTGTCTTATCATTTATTTCTTTAGCTATTTTCTACGTTAGTTCCTTTAGTTTTATTTTGTGGTTTTTAATAAAAATAAATAAAATCATCTTTATATTTATTGTTTATAGACTCTTAATAGTGAGGCTTTCTATCTATATCATTCCTTTATAGGATTTGTCCCCTATTTACCATTATATTGCTTACCAATGATATTTGAACTTTCTTAGTTAGTGAGTGATATATTTATAGTAGGAAAAAAATTAGTAACATTAGCATAAAAGTATAACTTAATATAACACTCACTATTCTTACGAATAAGAACAAAGTTGTGAAAGAATTTAGAATTGCTATCATCATCATTAGGCTAAATTACCTATGATTTTGTCATATTATGGAACCATAAGCATTTAAAGGTTAAAAAATCATAAAGTTTCTACTTATCGATATCTCTAAGTGGGTTATCATCTAGTTGAGCTTGAAGAAGATTCTGTGTAATGTATAAATCAAGTCTTGCTTTTGAGATTACTAAAGTGATATTGATAGCCACTTTGGTGTTTAGGATTTTCAAATCTTTCTTTATCTCCATTAAGATCCTCATACGTTTAACTAATTTACGATCATTGAGTGGAGTTTTCATAACCTTAAGTATTGTATCATTAAATATAATTTGATTTATCAAGTAGTTATTAAATTTAAAGGGGGTTAGTTTAGGGCCTCTAGGAAAATCCGTAAAGACCTTAATAGAGCAATGATTAGAAATAAATTATTGATAAAATGTGCCTAAGAGTTCATATGATCGTTAAATCAGGTTGTATTTACTATAGCTTTATCCAATTTCCTCCTTTAAAATATATTGCCTAATTGGTTATTATTCCAAGTATAGTAACTACCCTTGTATTTTAGATCAGTAATACCTAATGATAAGATGCAATTTCTCAAATATGAATCTCTTGGATCATATTTTCTTAATAGGGCATCAATTTCATCAATAGGAGTTATGGAGTTAAAATTATCAAACACAAGTTAAGGACAATCGAATGAAGCACTTATATTGAATATATCTGCCCATAATTTCTTCTTGATTGAAAAGTTGCTAGGGGCATATATAAAAGTTACCAATAAGGAGGAATATAAAAGTTAACACTCATCCATTTTATTTAGTTTTCAATAAACCAATAATTAAAATTTTATAATTTATAAAAAATTTAATTAATAAACTCTTTTGATGGAAAATTTGATCCCCTCAAATTCCAGGCAATAATAGACATTACAAAGTAGTGGTGAGAGAAGAATAAGGAATCTCCTTTTTCTTTAGTTTCATATTAGATTTGTTTTTATAGATTTAGACAAAAAGAAGTTGGTGGATATAATACAAACAATAAGGAAATATGATCAAGATCATAATAAGTAGCTTACGAAGTACAAAAGCTCATTTTTATAACTTCTAGACTTGATCATTCAGGCAAGACGAGGACTAATTCTACTAGGTTATGAAAATCACTTTTGGTGTTTGTTTAGATTTTGTTAACTTCATTAGAGGTTAGGATGAGGTTAGTAGGTTTAATGATGTTCACTATATTACTTGACTTGTTGTCCATTAGTTCATCATAATGTCTGCTCTTGAAAAGTATACTATGGCCTTCCAGATAATGGTTACCTATTTTGTTTTTGGCTTTCATTGGTTGCTTAATAAGAAAGTTTTATATATAATAAAACCCCTCAATACACCGCTAGTATACAGATTGTATCTTGTAGTATAAAAATTTGTTATTCTCATAAGAATTATGCAAGAACAAGTTTGAACCTAACTTTGTTTAAGGTAACACGAAATTGATTTTTTATAAAAATAAATAATAAAATTGAAAAAATAATAAAAAACAAATACATAAATAAGAAGTGAGCTGCCAATTAATTTAGGGCTTGATCAATGATTAATGCTTATGACTTATTCTTTCTTTATTTTGTTTCCTTAATTATTATTGATTTAATTATGTTTTGTTCCTAGATTTCCTAATATATTGATTACTCTCTCTTAATACCTAATCAATTAACCCTAATTGAACCCAAAAATTCTAGATTTACAGCCTCTCAATTCATAAAACTTTCCCTAACATTTTTAATCAGATATGAAGTTATATATTATATAATTAATTTCCTACATAAGATCTCTCTTCAAATGATTGTTAATTAGATAATTGTGGGACTATCAAACTGCCAACTCTCATTGCACAATCTAATCTTATTACTTTTGACTCACTTTCTCGATTTGTTGTCAAGTATAAGTATACACAATTATCACAAGCACCATAATATGTATTGAATCAATTATAATCAAAGTCACAAAATAAATTAAAAAAATCCTAATATGAAATTTAAAAACTCATGAAGATTTTAAATATCTTGGAATTCAGATTACACATCAAGATTAATGAAATAACTAAAGGAAAAAAATAAAAACTCTATTTAGGTCTTGATCTAAAAG
>JANQAP020000262.1:6209146-6228386 GCA_026874005.2 Erythroxylum coriaceum | reverse complement strand
GCCAAGACATGTACTTGACACAATTGCCTTGGTAAATGAAACGAGAAACTAAGTTGTTCTTTTTTTTTTGGTTAGCCCATGAGATATTTTAAGAGGGTCTCAATTATAAGAAAGTACTTTTAAGCTATCTACACCCAAACTAATCTCCGCTCACACCAAGTCAATCCGTAAGGGATAAAATATTGGCCAAATAAATTTCTCCATTCTCAAGGCTCGAACTTGAAATCTTTGATTAAGAGATAAGAGTTCTAAACCAGTAGCACCAACCATGTTTTATTCAAGTTACTCTTATTAACTACACTGCAACGACGTCAAATCACCTGTGCCAACCACGTGCCTACCCTATTTCCAGAACATTCATCCATTTAATCAATGTTATTGGATAAATAGATGTGGGAACAAAATAAACACAAGATTGTGGATCTGTTCCCCACCACGACGCCTGGTAGAAAGTAAAAATAACTAGAAAGCCGGTAAATAAAAATCGATATTACACTAATTAGCGGATTAGTAGCAGTGCCCTCGTACATGCTTTACATGATTTTGATTGCCTCAGCAAGTGTCAAATTTGCTCCCGCATTCCTGGAGGGACTCCCATTCTGAACTAAACTGGATCCTATTCATATGTCGAAAAACTTATCGGAAAACTAGGGTGGAATAACAGTACAAACAACATTTGAACCCGCCAAATTTCATGAGCGGCAGTCCCTCCCTAAAGTGATAATGACTTCATTTGAAGCTATAAATCGTCCACCATGATTGGTTACCAAGGCACCATTTAAACTCCCGTAATGTACAAGCTTGCAGCGAAAACAATGTCCCGCTTTATCGCATTCGAGGCGGTTTCCATTTTCTTGTAAAGAGTAGAATTACCCATAATAGCAGCAGCACTTTTAAATTCACGGCATGTTTCATCCAGTCTAACAATTGTCCGCACTATTAAGCCTTCAGGTACGTCTGTGAGCTCACAGATATCAGCAAAAGGAGTGCCCTGTCAAACAGAGTGGTAAGATACCTTCAAAATATTGGTAAGATGAAATGTACGAGTTTCTAAGTAGAATAAACCTTTGCCCACTCATAAACCACTTCGACAAGACCAAACTTTAGATTTTCCCGAGCATACTCCTCAGGGTCTATCTGAAGCTTGAACTGAGCTTGGAGCTCTCCAAGTCTTATTGCTGTCTCGTACAATCTGGAGACATAATAATCTAAACTTAGATTGAAATATGAAAAATCAAGTAAACAGGTTCAGATTCAGACTGACTGCGCAAGATAATTTGAAAAATGTTCAAGTTTCCAATCTGATAATTGGGAAGCTGGATTTCTAGTAGGCGTTGTGGTGTAGTTAAAGTCGGTGATTCATTACTGCTACAACAACATATATACAGAAACTCCTGATCAGCCTCCAATAACTGGTTTATAGGATGTTGTAAGGGTCCAGAAGATATTTGCTAAGCATCCCAGGGCAAAAATAAAAAACCCAGTCCACGAGATTTTGACATATGTGGAGAAATCATTGAAAGGAAACAAGATGAAAAGAGAGTTGCCTATTTTTTGCTTGAGAAAGTTTGGAAGTGAGAGAAGGTTCAGAAGTGTTGCGCTGCTGAAACACGAAGGCAGACATTATTGCTACTGCTTCTTCTGGTTCCAAGTCATCAAATTGATTCTCAAATAAGCACTCTGTGCAAATCAATTCCTCCCCCGAATTCATCTCGCAAGCTACACGACCTTTGATTTGGACTACAAGATCCACATCTATGCAACCAATTTCCTTCAGAACATCTATCTAAAAAAGCACAACTCAAAATATTCAGAGGCATTGCATGAACCTCAAAATAATCAACATAGGAACATCTAACAGCTTCAGAGAAGAACGGACAAGAAAATGCAAACTACAGAAATTACCCTGCCCTGAAAGTCAGGCATCTGTTCCAGGGCCTCATCTGACATTTGAAATTTTAAGTCGTTAATTTCCTCTTTATGTTTCTTTATCTCTTTGGCTAAGTTAATATGCTCTCCTAGTTTTATGCACCCATGACACTTATTCACTGCCATCTTTTCCGTCAGGCTTGTCCACATATGGTGTGCTTCCACGAGATTCATATCTTTCAACTTTAGGTCTGAAATATGAACGGGCCACGCCAATCAGTAAGTGAAGAACATCCAAGTGATGCAATTCAAAGATACCAAACTGGCATTTATCATCATAGAACGTCCTTACCTTTAATTGGATGTAGGGCTGGGGGGTACTTATTTCCATCAGAGTTCAGTTCTAACAGCTGTTGAACTGCGTTCGAGAAGGCCATACTATTACCATCTTCAAGAAGCCGTCCTGGATCGATCTTTATCTTAGGACTGCATATGCATACAAATTCTTCGTTATCAATTCCTTTAACTTCATAGCATTGACCAGCAGAGTTTCCTTGATATGGCAATTTTATGTTGATGACACCAGATCCTTTGCGAGAAGTGATGGTAGAAAAGTACTCTTCTTCAAGACCACGCTTTGATTTTGGCATCAGAAGGAAACCATGTGGGAAATCACCACTTTTAGCATCTTTCAAACCACTGCCGCTCGATACAGGTTGCATTGATAATGCCAAATCTGGTTTTAGTACTAATACTATATATTGTTTCATAGTGGGGGATGGAGCTTTCACAACAACTCCAAGCAAGTGGTCTTGAGCCTGCCCAATGATAAGTCCATAAATAAACACCAAAGATGAAGGTAGATTACGATACTAAAAGCATGGCCCATGATGGCCAGCAAGAACAATGACATATGCACAAGAATTTCCTCAATGCTGAGCTTGACTTATTCTGATAAAAGTCTTATCTGCTGTTGAAGATTAGAAAACATACTGTTTAGAAAAGCACCTATTCTGCAATTTTGCTATTGCACCATTAGTTGAAAACAGTCCCAGTTTACAACTGACTTCAAATTAGTATAGAAGATGTACTGCCCTGACTAGTTATGGGCTTCAACTGAAAGGCTATCTTCTTCATTAGGAAATAGAGAAGGAGAAAATAATGGAGAGACAACTGCTAAAATATCCAAAAATATTGAAGACACAAATATCTGAGACTGATAAAATACTCACTGATTGTGATCTCACAAGCACCACCCTTCCAGGTTTAAGAAACTGTTGGGCAGTAGTGGAGTGCATAACTGCCTTTGTTATCTGGTTGCTATATTTCTCAGCTTCCAAAAACATGTCGTAGTATTCCTCAATTGCTGGTTCACCTTTTATGCATCTATATTGAAAGTTTTATACACTATGAGTTATTGAAAGTTTTATACACTATAAGTTGTATTGCAAAACTGAAAAGGAATTAATCTGACACAATATAATTGATTAACTGAAAGTATCAAAACAGTATTTTAACTCATGCCACTTGGTGTGGAAGAGCATCATTTTTCCCCACATTTAGTTTCTATCATAGATCTATAACAAGTAGCAAAAATGAAGATGTTTATAACAAGTAGCAAAAATGAAAATGTTCACGGATTATTTCTCTCAACGGCTCATGTTATTTGACAACAAAAGACAAGGTACAAAGCACATGCATGCAAAATCATATAGCCCAAAATATCAACCATCTTTTTTACCTGAACCTATTACAAAGATTTGATATGATTTAACTGATGCATCACATATATAAGTATTACTTGGGTTAGGTATCCTATGTCAGGATAATTTAGGTATCCTGTTTCAGAATATTACTATATAGCCTGCATTATCCTTACTCTTTTAAATAGAAGGTCAAGTAATAAGTCACTTCACTTTATTTTTCGTTTCTAGAGCCAAACAAATTCCAAAAGAAAAATTAAAATTAAAACAGGAGACTGTTGTGCTAGCCCAAATAGTACCATAAAAATTTTAATAAAAAAGAATAGTATCGTTCTAAGTGGAACAATTGATGCAAATGTTACTGTTCATGGTAAAGAATATCACGATGAATGATACTACAATGCCACTGTTGAAATTTACGTTTCGTTCTAAAGTTTCGTTTTGTCTTGTAATGAAGATTTCAACGTCATTTCATCTTGAAACTTTTGGCATTTTTCTGTGAAGACTTTCAACTTAGTTTTTAAAGATTCTATTAAGATTTTTGCTTTTCAAGTTTATATAGTGAAGGAATCAACTTGGGATTGATGTTATTATGGTTTGAAAACTCAATTGTCTCTCGACAAAAATCTTATCAAGTGAGAGAGTATGGAAGTTTCAACCTTAGATGTGTCAAGTTACTTTTTCCTGCTTTAGGTTATGTTACCATTAAAATTGTTATAAATAAGAAGCTTTAAGCCAATGTACTTAGTATTGCTGAATTCAGTGTTCTGACCTAATATGTGAGCCCATTACTCCTTATGTCAAGTTATCGTCGTCAGTAACGAGAAGCTATAACTTTCTGTCTTAACTACTCTAGTGGTTATGAAAAACTTGTTATGAAAATTACGTTTTGCTTCTCTCTCTTCTCTGAACTATTATCTCTTTCTTCTCGTGAGTTCTTTGTTTCTTTCCGTGAACCACAATTCCCTCCATTGAATGTGTATCGAATGGTATCAGAGCACTTTCCTGGCATCAGATCAAGCTATGGTTGACAAAATGCAAGGTCAAGAAATGAGACACGTGAAGAGTCAACATGGAACAACTTCATGATTGGATATAAGATCACTTTTTTCAAGAAGACTACGAGAGTGAGCTGAAGATGTTGCAACAATTCATACAAATGCAAAGCCAAATCCAACAAGAGTTTTGGACACCCAGCCTAGGACTCATCTCCACAAAATGGGCATGCATATATACCCACCTAATTTAGAAAACTTGAATTCCTGATGAACTGAAGTTCACAATTGAATTTACAAAATTGAACACTTCTTCATGGTTGATAAGACTCACTCTCAATTGAAGGTGAAGGTGGTTGCTGTGCACATGTAGGGAGTTATGTTGGAATGACACTAGTATACACCAGAAATCAAATAACACAAGATGATCTGAGCCGGGTAGAGTATGCCATTGTCTTGATACAAAGGTTCGACGAGGGGGCATTTGAAAATCCTATGGGAGAGTTTAAACAACTTCAACAGATAGGTTCAGTAAGGTAATAGTGTGATGTTTGAAAGGTATTCTAATAAATTGTCCATAGTTGAACCCTACTTGGTGGGTTTCTTTTTAAAGGGATTAAAGTTGAGATAGAGCTAGCATTCAAAAATCCAGTGGGGAAGTTTAAGAAACTTCAACAAATAGGTTCAATAAGGGACTATTGTCTGATGTTAGAAAGGTATTCTAATAAATTGCCATAGTTGAATGCTACTTGGTGGGTTTCTTTTTAAAGGGATTAAAGTTGTGATAGAGTTAGCATTCGAAAATCCTAAGGGAGAGTTTAAGAAACTTCAACAAATAGGTTCAGTACGGGAATATTATGTGATGTTTGAAAGGTATTCTAATAGATTGTCCACAGCTGAATCCTACTTGGTGGTTTTTTTTTAAAACTCAAGTAAGCATTTATGATGCCTAAGCATCAAGAAGCCATTCCTGCTATATGCTACCCTTCTAAGACCACTTATACTAGACCTTACCAAGCTATGATCTCTAGAGGACTCCCTATTGAACCAGTTGTCACATCTGATCAATAACCAAGCCCTTGCTAAGACTAATGCACACATAGGGTCATTCCCAACTCCTACAACTGTAGCCTCAACATCTAGAGCTCAAGGTGGTAAAGTTGTGAAAAGGAACCAAAGGCAAATGAGCAATAAGGATTTCAAGGATAAAAAAGCAAGATTTATATGTTTTTGGTGTTATGACAAATACAAAAGGCACAAATGCAAAGAAAAGCAACGGAAGCTCGTTGGAAAGTAAAAACAGATGAGAATGGATGGACTCATTAGGGTAACCACACAAATCTTGATAAACAATGTGAGCACTCATAATTTTAGATCAATAATTCAAAGGGGCCTGGGTGATATTGAGGAATTGCAAGTGGATGGTGGCTTATTGTTTCCTAGCTCCAAAGTTTGTAAAAATTTTATGAGGGCTCTACAAGGGTTTCAACTCTCAACTAGTTCCTTGGCTAGCCCTTAGTTGTTGATATATGGTGCTTGAGGTCTAGTCATTGTCCAAACTTAACGAAGTATTATGCGATTTTGGCAAACAAACTACGCAATTCTACTGGCAAGGTCAACTAATGAAGCTAAAGGGAGGTCTAGCTAGTGAGTCTAAGTTGGTTCCTGCTAAGAAATTTCATAAGTTGCTCCATAAGGCCTTAGTGACTAGCCAATGGTGTATGCGCTTAGGTTGGTAGGCCAATCGAGCAACAAATGCATGAATTAACTTTTGAGTCAAATCATAAGGAGGCTGAGAGAGAGAGAGAGAGAGAGAGAGAGAGTTGACTTACTAACTGAGCATAACTCTATCTTTGAATACCAGAAGGGTTGCCTCCACAAAGAACTCATGGTCATAAGATCAACTTGAAGGAGGGGGCAAAAGCTGTGAATGTGAGGCCTTATAGTATTCAGGGATTTAAAAAGATCCAATTTAAAGAATGGTTCAGGAGTTGCTCACCCAAGGGATAATTCAACACAGCAGTAGTCCTTTTTCTTCACTAGTCGTGCCAGTCAAGGATAATACTTGGAGGCTTTAACCACAAAGAGCTTAATAGGCAAACAGTTAAAAATAAATTCCCAATGCCACTAAGTGAGGAGGTTCTAAATGAGTTGCAAAGGATTAGTTGGTTCTCAAAGCTTGATTTGAATTCTGGTTATCACCAAATCTGTATCTGTATGTACCCTCAAGATCTACCTAAGATAGCCTTTAGGCCTCGTGAAGGACAATGTTAGTTCCTGGTTATGCGCTTTGGGTTTACCAGTGTTCCAGCAACTTTTCAAAGTTTAATAAACCATGATTTCAAGCCTCAATTGAGGAAATGTGTGCTGATATATGTCAATGACATTTTGGTGTAGTGCTACATTTGAGGAGCATCTCAGTACTGTTTTGAAGACCTTAAGGAAACACCAATTTTATGCAAAGGCTAACAAATGCAATTTTGGAGCATCAAGGATTAGTTTCTGATGAGGGTGTAACTACGGACCCAAAAAAAAAGGTAGCAAATACAGGCAATTGGCCAAAAACAGTTCAATTAAAGAGATGAGGGAGTTCCTGGGACTAATAGATTACTATAGGAGGTTCATTCATCATTATAGCTAGAGAAGTAAACCTCTACCCAGACCCCTTAAGAAGAGCTCTTTTAGATGGAATGATCAAGCTCAACTTGCTTTCCAAGATATGAAGAAAGCTTTGATGTCTGCGCCGGTGCTGGCTTTACCTATTTCAACCTTTCACCATTGAAGTTGATGCTGGTGGAGAGGGGTTAGGAGCTGTTCTTATGCCAAATCAGCATCCCATTGCCTTTGTGAATAAATCCTTAGCTCCAAACCACCAAACATTGACAGTCTATGAGAAGGAGTTCCTTCAGTGGTCATGGCAGTATCACTTTCTCAACGGTAGGAGATTTACCATTAAAACTGATTATAAGAGCCTTAAATACCTATTAGAGCAAAGGATTAGCACTCCATTTCGGCAAGCTTGGGTCCCTAAATTCTTGGGATATGACTGAAATTGTCTATAAGACAGAAAAAGGAAAATTCAGCTGCAGATGCTTTGTCCAGAACCTCTAGTGTTGAGCTGTTCGCTCCAGCATTATCTCAAGTGCAAACTGATTTGTTAGAAGAAATTAAAGCAAGCTAAAATAAGTATTTGAGTATTCAGGATGTGATGGTGAAGTTAAGGCAGGATATGCAGTCAGTTTTATCAATTGCAAGATGGCATTTGAAACTGGAAAGGCAGGATTGTGGTGGGAATTGATCCTGACTTGATAAGCAAAATCACTGTATGCTTGCACAGCAATTCTAGTGGGGGTCACTCTGGGGCTTTACCAACAAGCAAAAGGGTGCAATCTATATTTCATTGGAAGGGGCTACAAAATGATGGAATTTATCAAAGTGTCGATCAACAAATATGGGACCATAGCTTCTCCAGGACTGCATCAGCCTCTGCGAATCCCTGAACAATGTTGGTAAATTGAAATCAATCTAGTTTTGATAGAGGACCTTCCAAAATCTTAAGGGTATAATGTTATTTTATTAGTAGCTGACAGACTAAACAAATATGTCTACTTTATTGCATTATCCATCCTTATACAATTTCCTAACTCATGCGATCAAGCTCCACCAGATGCCAAGCTCCACTGTAAGTGACAAAGACCCTACATTCCTCAGCATCTTACCCTACATTCCTCAGCATCTTCTGGCAGAAGTTTTATAGGCTTCAAGGAATTGAATTGCACTTGTCATCACCATCCTTAGTCAGATGGAGAGACAAAGGTATTGAATCGCATGCTAGAGACTTGTCAGTTAGATCATTTTCTATTTTATCACCATGGATAACAGGTAATCATCGTTACAGTTGTCTATGCTGATAACACTGTATGTTATTGAACTCACTGGAGATAATTCAGTTGACATCTCTAAGTTGAAATACCGACAATAGCAATTTCAAATTAAATATCTCGGTCCTTTGCAGTATTTTTTGGGTTTTGAAATAGCACTATCCAAACAAGGAATTTACCTCTCAGAGAAAATATGCTTTAGATCTAGTAAAAGAGACCAAATTATTGGGGTCTAAGCTTGTGAGAACCCTTATGGATCCCAAAGTTAAAATTGTACACAATCACGGTAAGCCATATTTTGATCCCGCCACAAGTTGATTGGAATGTTGTTATATCTCACAATCAGCAGACTTGAAATTGCCTACTTGGATACTGTTGTGAGTCAATTTATGTCCTCACTCTATGTTGAACATTGGGAAGTAGCACTTTGCATTGTATGGTACATTAAAAAGACCTAAGACAAGGACTGTCATAATCATGGAGACATTGACATATTGCAATATATAGATGCTGATTATGCAAGCTCACACTTTGATAGACGTACTGCTTTAGGCTATTGTATATTAGTAAGAGGAAACTTAATTTCACAGAAGAATAAGAAGCAGAATGTGATAACTCCCTCTAGCATAGAAGTTAAATATAGAACTATTTTAAGTGCACCTTGTGAGCTACTATTGCTACGTCATCTATAACAGGAGACTGGGATTGATCCCCTTAGGCCTACTCCACTAATGCCTATGAGATTGATATATGACAATCAGCCAGTACTGCAATAGCCTCTAATTCAGTCTATCATGAGAGAATAAAACATGTAAAGGTGCATGTCATTTCATCAGAAAAAGAAATTGTGATAGAGAATTGATTATAGAATTTACTACTAAGTCTTCGCGGGAACCAAGAGTTTCATATATTTGTATCAAGTTGGGCATTGAAAACATCTGTGCTCCAAGATTATTGAAAATATTATTATAAGGATACTTATATAATTGATTTCTCATATATTTACATTTATATAGGGTTAACCAAACACAAGCGGACATTATTTCAGCAAAGAAAAAATAGCTTCTAGAGAATTGATTATAGAATTTATATTTTCTATAAATCAGTTGGCATATCCTTTAACTAAGTCCTTATGGGAACCAAGAGTTTCATACCTTTTTATCAAATTGGATAATGACAATATCTATGATCCAACTCAAAGGAGGAAAATTGCGTTTAGAGGATTGATTATAGAATTTGTAGTTTTTACAATTCAGTTAGCATAGCCTTTAACTAAGTCCTTATGGGAACCAAGAGTTTCATATATCTTTGTATCAATTCGGGCAATGACAATATCTATGTTCCAACTCAAAGGAGGCTATTGACAGTATTATTATAAGGATATATATATATATATATATACATGTATATAAGGTTAACTTAATACACCTAGTTCTCTCTCAACAGATATCTTATTTAAGAATATTATAATTAACATACATTTTCTATAATTATATGAGAGTTCATCAGAACCCTTTCTATTTTCTGTTTTTTCTCTTCTACCCTTTCAACTTAGAAATCTAGAAATATTGCACCTCTAACAACAAATCAGTAATCAAGTTTTAATGTTTCTACACTTACTCCACAGTTTTGAAACCCTGAGCAAGCTTTCGCATCAGAATTTGCTGCTTTTCAGGAAGTTTCTTTTGAGCATGGAACTCAGAAAAACTTCTTTTCAACATGTCCTCCACCTGCAATTGTGCCACCCAATAATCCCAACTGTAGTCAATGTGCAAAAGCTTGAACCAGGTAACCACTTCCTTTAGAACTTTAATGAAGCAAAGGATATGTAACGATTGTATTAGTGTAAGAAAAAGTCATAGCCAATATACAGAAAAAGTCATAGCCAATATACAAATGCTAAAGCTGTTAGAAGTTAGTAATCTTTTCACAAAAGATAATCTAATCTTCTAATTACCTTCAATTCTTCCACACGGAGGAGGTGCAAGATCATAATATAAGTCAATCGAAACTGAGATTCAAGCCTAGTTGCACTCCCAACTATAGCATTTTTCAAGTCCCTCTCTTCTGGGATTTCATCACGACACATTACAATAACAGTACCAGTTTTGTCAAGTCCTCGTCGGCCAGCACGACCTGCCATTTGAGTATATTCTCCTGGAAGTAACTGCCTAAATTCCTTGCCATCAAACTTCCTTAAAGTATCAAACACAACCTGTAAAAGTATCAGAACAAAACACATTGACGAATATCATAAATAACCGGTTACAACCACACCCATCAAAGTATTACATGTAGGTGCTGGATGTGTTTGTCTAGTTGTTGCAACGTGCATAAAAATTTGCATGCTTGACGATATACACAATCACTGCCCGACTAACATCTATCTCAGAAAGAAATGAAACATTAAGTTAAAGTTGACCATACTATTATAGTTATCATATTAAGAAAGTAAACACACATATCAGACAAAGAGTAAATCCGTATCAATATGTGTTTCAATTTTTCAAGTCAACCGAAACCAATCACTTTAGTCTGGCAAAGCTCTCTAATTCCTTCTCCGCATCATAAGCCTCACGGTTAGCCACTAAAAGCATCCACAGGAAAAACATGGAGTATAAATAGCAAAATGTTAACATGCACAAATCCAAATGATAGCACTAGACCTTATTTAACCTTTACAATGGTTCATATGAAGAAGAAAAAGAATATGAAGAGAGAGAAATCTCCACTCACAGTTCTAGCTGGGGCATTGACACCCATAGCAAATGTCTCAGTTGAGAAAAGAACCTACAATAGAGCCATACATAAACATCAACAAAATATATCACCTTTAGGCACCATCTTATAAAAATATTCAAGTATACAATGATGGTAAACTCCAACTCTTGTGCACTTTATAAAGAAAAGAGAATGAAAATGTGTTTAAAACCATTCTAAACATGAATGTAATTCAATACAAAGGCAATCCGGTGATCACAGATACTACCTTGATCACACCACGACAGAAAAGCATTTCAACAACTTCCTTAACAATTGGAAGTAGACCTGCATGATGCACACCAATCCCTCTACGAAGAAGGTTCTGAACTCTGACTATCTTTCCATCAAATAGTAAGCACAAATCGAAAAGTAGATTATCATCAGTGTTATATGACCATCAAACTTGTCAAACATACTGCTGTTTATAGGCTATCAAACCTGAGGTAAATTCCGGTCTGATCCCTTCAGACGTGAAAATGCTTTATCACAGAAAACACAAATCTCACTCTTCTCAGAACTACTGGTCAAGTCCATACTGAACATGCCATCAGCGGATTTATCACATCGGTTCTTCGAGAAACAAAACATAACTACCTGAGGTAATATTAGCCATGCAGAACATAAGAAAATCAAAACAGAAAAGATAGAATGACATAACTGCATGAGTCAGTTTGCAGCTCCAAGATGTATTCAGAAAACAGAAAACATAAATCTCACTCTTCTCTGAACTACTGGTCAAGTCCATACTGAACATGCCATCAACCGATTTATCACATCAGTTCTTTGCAAAACAAAACATAACTACCTGAGGTTGTAATATTAGCCATGCAGAACATAAGAAAACCAATTGTAATATTAGCCATGCAGAACATAAGAAAACCAAAATATTTCTATGTCATATACAGAAAAGATAGAATGACATGACTGCATCAGTCAGTTTGCTGTTCCAAGATGTATCAAGAAAATTTGTTCAAAATAAGAGAAGGAAATTTTGTGGTGTTCAGTTCAGGACTTTCCCATGTGAAAAATTCAAAGTAAATAATATAACATATCATAAACTTCCCTCTCTTGAAAATCCGAACTCTTCTCCAAACCCAAAAAAAGACAGAATTCTAACATTCTGAAAACTTTCAAAGGATAAACAGAATATCATGTCTTTGTTGCAGGAAAACAAAAATGCCAAAGATTGTATGTAAACAACACATCGTCCACATTTTAAACAGAGATACCGTGTTCAATTTTTCAGAAGCATGTTCTATCAATGCATTATGTGATTACACCCATGCTGAAGACTGTTTACCTACATCTTCTAAGAAGTTCCTTCACAATCTTCAAAAAGTGCATAAAGAACTAAGAAATCAATTCAAATATGATACAAAACAATTGGAAAGAGAAAAAAAAGGGACCTATTTAACAACAGAATTAGGGAAAGATATAAAACATACAGGTAACAGGGACTTCTTCAAAAGCTTATTAACAAGCTGCAACAATAAAGAAGCCTCAGATCTCCTTAGTCCCAAGTTATTTTGGCCACTTCCATTGTTTTGATTTCCCCAACTAGTCCCAGACAAGCTACCCGTATTCTGGGTAGCAGAATGCTTGTTCTGTTTGGTGCGATTAAGATTTTCTCGTTTCTGACCACGAGCTGCATCATGCAATCCTGAAGACACATGTGATCCAGTGTTGACACCTGAATGCTTTTTCTTATAGGCATCCTTAGCAAGTTTCAGTCCCTCACTTATAAAATTCTCATTCTCACAGATTTTGTATAGCTCTCCAGCATAAAATAAACAATGCTCCAGTGGGACAGGCCTTTTTGTAGTTCTGTAACATATAAGAACATGGTAAACAAAAATTACAAGGCAACCGAGACCATATTTCAAATTGGTACTTGTTCTTTCTTATCAGACTTAAAACACGAAATGACAAAAGTTCATAACTAGTCATGAAACTCAAACTCATAAAAGGTAAAGTTTCAATGTGATCCAGTAACAATCTAAGCACTTGCCCAGTAATACAAATTTTTTTTTGCTTTGTCCGACCAATCCAGTCTGCAAATTCATAAGTATTTGGTACCTGCATACAATGAGGAACACTTTGGATAAAAAGTTCCTAAAAGAGCAAAGAGACTGATAAATGAAAGTTCTTATTTGCAAGTGCCTCTGCATGTCACAACTAATCAAAAAAATTGTGCATGTAAGTAAAACTGCATTTAACTCAACCACTCCACATAAAACAGCACAGCTCGTGTTTCCTTCAAGTTTTCTAGGGAGCACATCTTTCAGAACATAAAGATGAGCGGGTAAAAAGAGTTGCATGGCACGCAAAGTGAGCTACTGAGACATATTACCAGTCATATACATTAGCTACCTCGTGCTCACATAACAAAAGTTCATAATCTAAGCCACTGAATTTTTTTAAAGAGAAATTTAAGTGAATACTAAGCTGCAAAAGTTCTGAAATCATAGGCCTCTGATGTTTTAACAAACAAACCAGGCAGTAGGTAAACTCGAAAACAGTTCATCCATTTGGTATTTCTATCCACTGTTTTTAGATCGTCGAACTCAAATGAAATCAATCACAAGAAAGACAAAGAAGTAAGACACAATCATCTGAGATGAAGACATAGCATGTCACAAAATAAATAACAACGGAAGATATTTTGGTTCCATGAAGACATAGAATGTCGGAAAAAAAAGAACAATGGAAGATATTTTGGTGCCATAAACAAATTGAGATATGTTAGATGCTACAAGATGGATAATGCTCAGGAAGATAACTGCCTCACTCTCTCTGCTTACAAAAGCTACAGCAGACCTAAAGTCAGGGCCCTGATTGTCAGTGATTTGACAAATTATAACAATTATCATATGCAATTTCAACCTATAAGCACCTACCGTGGCTGAAAGGAGGATAATATTTATATGCCTTGGTAACATGATTATAACTTCTTCCCAGACAACACCTCTTTCAACATCATTGACATAGTGCACTTCATCAAATATGACCTGTCCCAAAAGATATAGCAGACAGAAGCAGAAATTCATTTCTTGTTTATAAAAGTGGAATATGCCAAAAGTATATATATGAAAGAACCATATATATCAAACAGAAGGGAGATTACAGTTTAAAACCAGAAAAGGCTACCCTTTTACCCATTCTATATCTCGTATAATGTCAGCTCCACGGTAAAGCATTGACCGTAATATTTCAGTAGTCATGATGAGACAGGAAGCTTCCGGTCTTATGCTAACATCACCAGTGAGAAGGCCAACGTCAAATTTGCCACAAAAATCCCTATACTTTTGGTTGCTGATGGTTTTAATGGGAGCAGTATAGACAGCTCTAGTGCAGTGCTGCAACACAGGAAAATCTTGTAAGATGGCATACAGCCGAAAAAGGAAGAAAAGAAAAAACAATGCAAACAGATATCAGAATAATTAGGATCTTCATATATAATATATGAGATACAGAAAACAGGAGAAAGTTAACGTAGTTTCAGAAGATTGTACTTTCGATGCCAACGCAAAGGCATATTCTGCAACAACTGTCTTTCCAGCTGATGTATGAGCTGCAACAAATACAGAATCTCCCTTCTCCAAATGATATATAGCCTAACAAATATAGAATACAAATTAAGAGAGGAAGTAAATGGTTATGACAGCAGAGTGAGATCTTTCTATAACTTTCAACTTAGCAGCTGTCTTTAATTATAAGATGATAGAAAGAAATTCAAGCACTGCTTGGTATGGGTTTGGTCAACAATACTAACTATTATCAAGCAATATCCCAAGTTATGAACCACAGGGTTTAAAAGGACTGCAAAATACAGCATCTAGAACAAGATGAAACTGGTTTTAGAAATAAGAAAAGGTAATTAGCTTGAGTAGAGCCTGTTCAAACATATGTCACAAGATCTCAATTGGTTTAGAAATAAGAAAACGTAATTAGCTTGAGTAGAGCCTGTTCAAACGTATGTCGCAAGATCTCAATTGCTACCAGATAACCAGCACTATAAGCACCCACAGTTCTGACCATGCCAAAATCAAAATAATACATAAAATGAGAGTTTACAACAGGGACCAGCGTAGTTGGTGATATTGGAAATAGGGAAATATTTTCATAGAAAATAATGCAAGCCTCATGTATAAGTTACATCAAAAGCAGAATATACAAAATCCATGTTCCACAGGGATCAAAAAAAGAATAAAGAAGAAAAAGTATAACAGAAGGAACAAAGGGGAAGTTCTAGTAAAGAATCCTGAACTAAAAATATCATGCACCATCAGGCACTTACAAATATTCAGCAATGTTAAACAGATATTCTAAATGTCAGCAAGGCAAAAGTAAGTTAAACGATGACTTGCTGAAGCAAAAAGTTCAGAGAAGAAGCATTAATAATGAGAATACAAGTGGTCATGTTATATAGGCCCGAGTTGGACATCCAATTGCTTCCATTTGAATTATCTGGAAAATGTTTACTCTTGAGGAGAAAGATACAAGGACAAAAACCATAACACAGTCACCCCCTAATAATCTCTAGGACAGAAAACCAGATATTCCAAATGCATCAGCACCACCTAACAAGCTTACTTACTCATTCTAATAAGAATATTAGCATATATCAGTACCTCCTTTTGAAATGCATCCAGTTCAAATGGAAAACTAATTGCCGTATCAGGAACCATTTCAGAGAAATGTTCTGCAATCCCTTCACCACTGCCACTAAAAGCCCAGGCCTGCAAAAGGAGGGAGTTACATAGCTACATAGGCAAGATACATTTGCTCAGAGCATTGACACAGTTAGATTGTAAGCAAAAGAAAATATCGTCCTAATGTCTAAATAACTGAGATAACCGTCTTCCCCTTCAAAACGAGATACCTCTTTCTGCTGGTCTCCATCATCATTACTAGTTGCCTTTGATCCTGAAGGTGGCTCAGCTGAATTAAGTGACAAAAGCTCATCCAATACGGACGATTCACATACAGACTCATTGATTGACACATCAACCTCACTCACTTCAACATCTGACTTCATAGGTTCCTCTTTTGTCAAATGATCTTTCCAATAAACATCAGTATCAGCTAATCAAATAAAAGGAAATAACAAAGAATCACAAAATTCTGGAACCTACAAAGATCAATGTTTCAGAAACCAAGTTATCATGTCAGTATAAATTAAACTAAATCAACTGCACTTCACTCCAAAGAAAAGCTTAGTACTTTATTTTAATGTAGACCTGACTACATAAAACCTCACAAGAACAAAGAAGCATGGACACTGCATTTGTTCAAGTTCCTAAAACTAAGTTACCAAATCTCATAAAAGTAGCAACAAAATCATAGTCCATCGAAGTCCTCAAAGAAATAATGGACAGTGGCATCCTTCATCGTTTGGCATGAAATGGTCATTTTTAACGACATTCTTGTGCCCTTTTTAATTGTAAGCCAAGGATTAATCACAAGATCAAATTGAACCCTGAATTTCTGAGTGTGATTAAAGTCTATAATGACATAGAGCCATGTTCAAGCCCAATTGTAGTCTCCTTGCTGTGTACATGGAAAGAAATTATAAAAGGGTATTTTATGTTCTGATCATCACCATCAAATGTACCTAACACCATAAGCAACTAGCAGCCACCTTAATACTTTTTGTGATAACATAAGACAAAATATGCTTCTTCACTATCATTCAATATTTGGATCTACAGATTCATACTATGAATGATGTGTCTCAGTGTCAAGCACATGCCAAGAGCTTGTGTTGTTATCAAGCTTTGATCTTACTTTATTAGATCAAAATATTTCTCCATGGTTTGCAAAAGAACTCAACTCCGAAAGATGTTTTTTTGTGTAAACAGATATATGCAAATCATACATACCATCTCCCTCATACTGTACAACATCCTCTTCCCAGGCCTTCTTAAACAAGTCATCAAATTCTAGAGACAAATCATTCTGCAAAAGTATTATCAGCACGTAACATGTAATTTCAAGATTTGCAAATAATTGAAGCAATAATAGATGATAGCACAACTGACCAGTTTCTTATCTGATTTGCTACCAAGTGAGCTCTGTTCCTTGTAAGTATTCCACGAAGATGGATATGCCTTAAAGATTTTAAGGAAACAGAAAATGTTGATACAGAAGCACATGTATTAAATAAACCATGATTTCATGAAATCAAAACCTATGACTTTCTCATTGAGCTTTCTAATTTTATTGATATCATGTTGGTCACCTTAAGATCACCAAGGTCTATTCCTTGCTTAAAACCTGGGGGAATTGTCTGGACTGGACCAGCATTAAGCAGTTCATGTAACCATTCGCCATTAAAAGCACCTTCCGGAAGGATTCTGTCCAGAGACTGAGATTCTTCTAACCCCCCAGGACGAAAAGGACGACTGTTTATGCTTCCTCTCACAAAATCTTTAGCAGACCCTGCTATGCGAGGCAAAGCACCAGACTCTTGTGCTCCTACCATTATATCTGACACATCCACCTAAATTCGCAACATCTTCCAGGAGTTAAAAGGACAGAGAGAACAATCTTATGTGGCAGCCAGCATTCAACTCAAAGTGAATAGTACCTAACTTAAACCTGAGGTGCTAAGTTGATTAAAATGCAACCTCCATAGAAGGTACAAATTTTAATCATACCTCTACTGACTCAGGATCCCATATTCCTTGGGCATTCAATTTTCGCGTGTATGGTAGCTCCCATTTTGGAACAACAACAATTCGTGGCAACGATGGCTCTAGGGGCACTTGTGCCCTGCCAAACCAATCAAAATCCCACTGCCTTCCTGCCTTTTCCACGGCAAATTCATCAGGATCTAACGTCGGCCTGAGAAATTCCTCCTCAATATGTTCCTTTAACGATTCACGAGTTTCCCTAGGAAATGCAGGGGGCTGGAATGAATGTAGATAAAAAAAAAAACAATTGTAAAACATTTAATGGTTCAAATGAGTGAGTGAGAAAAAAAACACTGAAAGCAGACTTCAATGAAACAAAATGAGTGCGTTCAACAAGACACATCCTGTAGGTTAAATAAGTCACATGTGATCTTACTGTGTGGTAGTACTTTTTTCTGTATCAATAGGGTATATTTTTTCCTGATAAAATCTACATTAAAATCTCAATACCTACTTGACACAATGTCTACCAATACACAGAAGAGCCATCAACGCACAACTTAAACCCTCCACAACCTCAAATTCCTAGTTCCACTTTCCCAAGAACATGCCTAAGCATCAACTAGCAAACAACGAATCAAAAAGCAAGTAAATGTTTACTTCAACATTCACAGTACACACATAAAGAAAAGAAAACATCTTTGTACAACCCTAGCTCATTCAGAACAATGAAAAACCAGACCCACTATTCTACATCCGATGACCTAAAGTCGCAAAATGCAATTAACAAGCTCAAAAGAACCTAAACTGAATAGAAGTGACTTACGAGGATGAAATCAGGAAGTGACTTCACCGGATTGGAGCGCTCCACGGTGGATAGAGGCTCCACCCTAAGGTGACCACTGTGGCCGGAGAACCCGACCCGGAAAGAGAGCTCGTCTGTGGCTTTGATCCGGTTCATTTACAAATTACAATCCACTGGGGTGTTGAGTTGAGAAATCTTTCTCCGTCGGAGCTGATATTCAAAGACGATGGGTTTTTTTTTTCGCGGGTTTTTAAATGCGAGACTTCCGGTTGATGGGGAAGAATTAGAAACCTCGAACTTGCACTGTTGTTCCTCCGAGACGATCTTTCTTAGGTGCCTGTTTGGCTTCTCGGTTTTAAATTATCCTGCCATTGGTTTATCGTTATTCTAAATCTAACGCTACGTTTGGTTGCTGTCCCAGTATCTGAAGACGGAACGGAACAGGACGAAACGAAACAAAAGCTGGAGACAGTGAGGTGTTTGATTGTGGTAGACAGAACAAAAATTTCTGTCTCCGTCTGGAGGACAGAATGTGTTTAGTTGCAGTGGACAGAACGAAAAAATGGTGACAATGACAAAAATACCCCTG
>JANQAP020000262.1:5853445-5867425 GCA_026874005.2 Erythroxylum coriaceum | reverse complement strand
TTTAGTTAGGTAAGTTTACCTTAGTAGTTATGGTTTATTTGTTATTGATTACTTGAGGATAAGAAAAGACATAAATATGTGAGAATTTGTTAGGTCTATATTTAATATGATATTTGGGGTTAATTTACTTGATACTTGGTACGTTTGTAGATGTTTACATGGATTATATAAGTTTTTCCTATGTTTAGTTCATTATCATATAGGTGATGATCTTAAGGATAAAATACAAAAATTGACTACAACTTTCTTCATAAATTTCCAATTGAAGAGATTTTGAAGTCATTTAGAAGATAAGAAGGTTGACGATAACTTTCCAATTGCATTTCTTTTCTATAGTTTCATTCTTTCTTAATATTGAAGGAGGATTTAAAGCAAGATTAGAGGAGCTCTTGACAGTTTCTCATAAAACTTTTCTTCTATTCTTTCCTTTATATTGAGATTTATTTATTTATGTTTAGTTTTTATTATGTTTAATGGCTAGAAACCACAATTAGGGTTAGTGATATAAATTTTAATGGTATTTCAATTATTAATGCATAGTATGATTATTTTATTAGTAATTTATTCTTTTCATTTTCAATTAGTTTATTTTTGGCCATCATATATACAATATTAGGGATTGTATGAATGACTAAGAAGTGGAATATGACATGTGCATTAAGCGAATAAACAATTTAGCTTTAGAGATTGAAAGTATTCCATGCTTAAATGAATTTAAATAAGTTAAATTGCATTAAGAGTTAGTAATTGAATAATTAGATATACTTGTGTAATTCAAGAGAAAACATAGATACTTTAGTTTAATTACTATTGCAACCTAGATAATTATTCTTATATAAAAATTAGAATTTTAACTCTGAATTCCTAACATTTAATACTTTGAATTTTCCTTCAATAGTTTATTTTCATTAGTTTTGTTATTTTAATGATTTCATTATCCTTAGTAATCATCCAATTTATTTAGTTTATTTTTAACTAAGATTAATAGAAATAGTGATATAGTTTATATGAGATTGATATTTTGGATTCATTCTAGTCTTAATTTCTTACTATAATTGACTCAATATGCTAGCAGATTCAGTAGATCAATATGCAACTATCTTAGCTTTTAGAGGAGCATGTTGTGGAATGATATCAATAATATTCGTGCCAATAACCAAAATCCTTATTTAGTTTTGAGTAATTTTAACTGAATTATAAGCTCGTATTAGGTATAAGGAAAGAGATTGAACAATATACAAATTACAAATGAGATCATTTTTTGTACCTCTCAATTAATGGTCACAAACTTAACATTTTGGGGCCCCTTCTTCCCCTAAACCTATAAGCAGAATGGAGATTAGTTCAAAAGAAATAAACTAGACAAACTTATGGTAAATTTAGATTAGCTAGGTAGCTTCCCTTCAAGTTGTGCTCATTTTGGAAATTCCTTATATTCAGGATACTCCATATAAGTTCTTGATATTTAAATTTAAAAATTTCCTTATCAATGCCATTGGATTTGAAATGAAATGTCTGGTAGTACTTATTGAAGGCTACAAAGCTTAGCAAAGCTCCTACACTTGACATATTTAACTTTTCATTTATTAAAGAAGCTTAGTATAATCATTCAACAAGGCGGGGTGACCATTTCATAAATTGCATGCATTACAATATTTGGAAGAGATTGATTAGAAGTGAATAGGCTACTAGGATGACCATTTTATAAATCTTATCTCTTACTTATAATTGAATCCTACTTGTTTTATAGAGTTCAATTTGATCAATGATAATAGTTTTCCCTCTCTTTCAATAATAACTATATGATTTTATTTTATTTTTATAGCTATTGTTTTATTGATTGGTTAGAGTGAAGTTAATTTCTTTTTGTTTGAATTATATTGGTTGCTATCAGGGATTTGTTACAACTTATGTCCTAGGCATTTTTCATTTTGGCTACTTATGCTACTTCATGCATATCTGTACCTATGCTCAATTCAAAACTTATCAAAAACTAGTTAATTGTATATAGGCTGGATTGGAGGCCATGTTCTATGTTGAAGAGTGTCAATAATTGTCCAACCTTATCCGTCTTCTTTATATTTTGCAGCTGTCTATTTGTTAAGGTAAGTCGTTCAACTAAGTAATGTCTACAATGTGATCAGTTTTGTGTTGTTCTTTGCAATTTTACCTCTAACAATGATTGATGAGTTTTTAGGCTAGGGTTTAATAGTTTAAATATTTATGTTTGGGTGGCATTGTTTAAGTTTGTAGATAAAGACTTGAACATCAATGTGATTAATTCAAAATTAGTGTTAACATAAGAAAATCATATATTTGACATGACTATCCTTTACATAATAAACCCCTAGGATGATATATAGGTTGGAAACCTATGATGCAACTCCCATGAGACTTATCGGTGAAAAATTCTATGAGCCTAAGAGTCACAGAAGGAACTTGTTTTCTTGATTCATATAGTGTAACAATGTCGCATGCCAAAGTGCTTATTTAAAATCAAACTTTCGAAATGAACTTGTAGGTTATTAATTCAAACTTAGTATTAAGATATATTAAGGATAATAAAGATCAAAGCCTTATCTTTCCTTCTAATTCTTCTATGAAGTTGTAAAGTTCTTGTAACTTAGAATGTGGTGATTGTCCAATCACTAAGGTGGAATTGGTTGTGATTGAGTTTTCTAATTGTGAAATCATATGGTAGGATTGGTTGGTTTTAATTTGGAGGGGAAATGGTCAGAGCTTTGTAAAACCTTAGGAGAAATGAAGGATCTAATGATGTGTAAAGTAAAGAAAACATGTTTTGTAAGATTAATAAGGATACTACCATAACGATTATTATATCTAACTATGAAATCACTTTTTTAAATAACAGTTTTGCAGAAATGAGTAATGTTGATAGATCTTGGATGTATAGATGATTACCACTCAATGGTTTCATTAATCTTGAGTTTCTTAAGAGAGTTGAAGCTTTTATGATCCAAAGATCATATGTCCTTATAAAAGGTGCAAATATATTCGTTTTCTTCATATTGATGAAGTAAATCTCCATTTGTTAAGAAAAGAGTTTGTTCGAAATTATTTTAAGTGGACACAACATGGGGAGCCATTAATTTGTAGCAACTTAAGGGGTAATGAAGTAAACTCGTCAATAAATGTGGATTAGTTTGAAGGGGAGATTGGATTTATAATAAATAATGTGGGTGCAACTGAACATCCTTATATCCAAATGGTTTATGATGCAGTCGGTTATACCATTTAGGCAAATATAGAAAATCTTGAAGAAGAACCAAACCTACATGCAAATTTTTTTTTGACTTATTAAAATCAGCTAACCAAGAATTATGGCCAAATTATGAGACCATGACTCAATTATCTTCAATTGCTTGAATATTGAACATAAAGTCTGAAGGGCATATTTTTGATCAAAGTTTGGGTAAAATTCTTGCTTGGTATAATGAATCATTGCCTTCTGATCATATAATGGTTGATAATTTTTACAATATGAAGAAATTTGTTAGGGGTGGTCTTGGTTTGCCAGTTGAAAAAACTAATTGTTGCAATTTGGAATGTATGTTGTTTTGAGGAGATGATGTGGTATTAAAAGAGTGTAAATTTTGTGGTCAATCTAGATTTAAACCTAGAAAGTGTACTATGAAACATAAATTAGTACCTTAGAAGTAGATGTATTATTTCCTGCTAAATCTGAGGCTTCAAAGACTATATGCCTCTAATATTACTGCATCTCACATGAGATAACATGATAGACATGAACAGGAAGATGGAATGATGAGTCATCTAGCAGATGCACTCGCATGGAAATATTTCAATAACATCTATCAAATGGATTCCAATTTTTTGGTCGATCTAGCCAACAATATTTATCATGGCCAATCATAATTACTCCTTATAATTTGCCTCCATGGATGTGTATGAATGAGGCATATATATTCTTGACGATGATTGTGCTAGGGCCTAGAAATCCAAAGCATAAAATTGATATATTCTTACAACCATTGGTATTCGAATTGCATAATCTTTAGGAATTTGGTATGGAGACACATGATGTATCTCTTAAACAAAATTTTTTGTTGAGAGAAGTTTTGATGTGGACTATTAGTGATTTACCTATGTATGCTATGTTGTTTGGATGGAACACAGAATGGATGCTGGCTTGACCTTTTTGTGGCAATGATTTTGATGCGTTTTATCTTCCTAATGGAGTCAGAAACATCTTGGTTTGACAACCAAAGGAAATTTCTTCATCCAGATCATCCATATAGAGGCAATAAACAAAAGTTCATTAAGAATAGGATGGTACAAACACCTCCTTCCTCTCACAAAGTTGGTGAGGAGATATTGCAAGAGATTGATGAATTAGGGTTGCTGAAAGTTACATAACTTAAAGCTGAAGAAGTTAATAGAAGCATTAGTAAAAACTTTGGTTAGAGAAAATGAAGTATCTTTAGGGATTTTCCATATTAGAAAACTCATTTGAAACATCATTATCTAGATATAACATATTAAAAATATATATTTTTGATAATTTGTTCAACACCATAATGAACATTAAAGGGAGGACAAAGGATAATGGAAAATCACGAGCTGATTTGAAACTTTTTTGTAGAAGGAATGAGTTAGATAAAGATCTTCGTACCTGTAAATATTCAAAAGCTTGTTATACTTTGGAAAAAAAACAAAAGAAAATTTTGTGTGAATGGTTGAAAAGTCTACAGTTTCCTGATGATTATGTTTCAAACTTGGCAAGTTTGTGTGGACATGAGCAAGTACAAATTATTTGGAATGAAAAACCATGGAAATTCCAGTTATCTTGTTCAAATTAGAAGGGATTTTCCCTCCAAGCTTCTTTGACTGTATAGAGCATCTACCTGTACATTTAGCATACGAGGCTAAACTTGCTGGTCCAGTCAATATTGATGGATGTATTCATTTGAGAGGTAATTATAGTTAATATTTAAATAAAACTTATAGTATGTTTTAATCATAGAATTGTAATAACCCTATTTGTAATTTAGGTATTTGCATCACTTAAAGAAAAATGTCAAAAGTAAGGCTAGATTTGAAGGTTCGATATGTAATGCTTATTTAGTGGAGGAAGCAAGTACATTTTGTTCACATGATTTTGAGCCACATGTACATACCAGAGGAAAAAAAGTTCCTTGTAATGACAATGGGGGAGAAACAGGTGATGTTGATGGTAATTTATCCATTTTCACATATCCTGGATGAACATATAGACAGTCAACAAGAAGAATGTTAACAAAAGAAGAAATAGAGACTGCTCATGGTTACATTTTATTGAACTGTCAAGAGATTCAACCTTTTATGCAGTAAATTTAAGTTGATTTTGAAATTGATTATTTGAGTTTTTGAAGTTAGTGTTGTTCACAACTAAAATACATAATAATGCTTTTAGATTACACAAGGAATAGTTATGCGAGCTAATGCCCAAAAAAACACAGGATGATATCAATAAAGAAGTTTAAAGACACTTTCCTCAATGGTTCGAGAAAACTGTAAGTTTCACTTGCAATAATTGAAATGGTTGAATTATTAGATCAAAGTGTTTAAATGACATTATACTATTTAATATGATAATTTTTTTTTGTGTAGGCCTCTGAAAATGCAATAGAGAATAAGTTCATTTGTGATCTTGCGAAACAACCTTTGCAAACTATTAAATCGTATCCAATGTATTTTGTTAATGGATACAAATTTCATACGTAATATCATGGTCATAACATGGCAACAGTAAATAGTGGGGTTTGTATACAGGGAGAATTGATAGATTACTATGGTAAAATTATTGAGATATTTGAAATTAGGCACCCTACGTTGCCAATAAAACGGAGTGTGATATTTAAGTGTGAATGGTTTGATCCAACTCCTAATGTTGGAACAAAAGTGCACAACTGATACAATATAGTTGAAATCAACTAACGAAAAAGATTTAGAAAATTTGAACCATTCGTGTTGGCGATGCAAGCAATTCAAGTGTATTATGTCCCTTTTCCCAGCTTACAGTTAGAAAAGTAAAACCTAAAGGTGTTTTTGAATTACATGGAAAAAGAGAAAATAAGAGAATTGAAAGTGAAGCGTTTCAAGAAGATGTTTATAAAATAAATGTATATGTAACATATGACAGAATGAACATGTGAATGATAATGAAACTTTGAATGATCGAAATAATGAATATGTTGAAATTTCATCTGGAGAGGATGAGGAGGACGAGAGATTTGAAGAGGAGCCTGAGTTTGATTCTAATTCATCAGAAAAAGAAGAAGATGATGATTTTAATTTACAATTAAGTGATGATAATCATTAATTTGTGTTTGTAATAGAATATTATATTAATAAATTTATTATTGCATCAATAATATATTATTATATATTTAATTTATAATGTTCTATGACTAGAATATTCAATAAAATGTGAATTTATTTCACAATCGTCAACAATCTGTGAGTGAAATTCTAAAAGTTTTGTAATACATGATAACACAATAGGTTTCTACTAAAGTTATAGTTTTTAATTTGAAAATGATCTAAAATAGCTTATATATTAGGCTGGTTCTGCCTGGAACATGCTTCAGAAATGTCTCATCCAAGTTCAAGGAGAAGATAAATCTTGAGGGTTATATATGGAAAAATATCTCTCAATCGACAAAGGATTTTTATTATCAAGAGTTTGAGGTACAAATAATATATTCTTTAATCTTTTTTATTTTATCTAAATTTGTACATTAATTAGATAAATATTGTAGTTTATAAGTACTTATAGTATGTTTTTTTTAAAGAATGTTTTTATATTCAAAATTTGATGTTGTAATTTATAATGTATGGGAGAGGCAAGCTCGTGCATATTATAGAGACTTTCTTGGTTCAATACACAAGAATGGTGTATGACCTCCTTATATATCTGAAGAAATATGGACTCGTTGGCAACAATATTGGGCATCACCCGAGGCAATGCCCATTTCAGTGCGTAATTTTGTAAACAGACGTGGAGGACCGGAGGGAGAGAGTCTACCCGTACACATTGGAGGATCTATGATCCACTAGGAGCATACAGAGAAACTTGTAAGTATCTAAACTTTACACTTATATTTTTATTTCGTACTTTGATGTATGAAATTTGATTTCAATGTAATTTGATGTATAAAATTTAGAACGCAAAAATATTTGTATTATGGAGAATAATAATGTTATACGTCTGGTGCCATTAATGGTTGTGTTATTGAGTAAATTTTTTCGTTTAATAGGGGTTAAATATCATAAAAATAGAGAAAGCTCTACCGAAATTTTTGTAAATTGTAGTTTACTAATAATACTTTATTCTAATGCAAGAAAAGTATATGGGCAAGAAGCCTACACTATGTCAGCTCTTTTTGCACACCCACATTAAGAAGCATGATAGTGTGACCTTCGTCAACACCTGATGCAGAGAACTTAATTGATGTAAAATTTATATTTTAATATTAATTCTTAAAATTATCACTTATTAACATAAACAATTATAATGATAGGACCAAATACAAGAAAATTGACATGTGATTAATTGATTTTATAATTATTCCATAACATTTAGCGATTAATGACATGAAATTGCTTAAGATATTCACTTTGACTCGTATGTGGTTTGAGGCACAATTCAGAAGTGGAAGAGCTAAAGTGAGTCGAAAGCACTATATTTGGTCCGTTTCTGAAAATGCACACTTACTTGTCTTCATGGAGCAAGAAGAAGAGACAAGAAAGAGCATAAAAAAAATGAACATCACATAATTAAATGGACAACTGTCCATTTAACCTAGTTACACATTCTTTTTAACTTAGCTTTTTAAGGTATAAAGGAAATGCATGTGTGATGGCTGTAATATTGAAAATGTTACAGCAACCATGGATTATAGCAGGTGAAACACGACATACATCATGAAAAGGCCAGCTATCCATTTATCTCATTAGAAAACCTAGCTTTAAAAGATAAAAAGGTGAGTAGTGTGGTCGGCTGGAGTAAAAATTGTGTGTGAAGGTTGCATATTGAAGAATAAAACAAAGGTTATATGGGCTGAAACAATCGAAAGTGGGTGGAGAGAAATAGCTAAATTAAGGGGTTGATAAAATGAATGGGAGTTTTCGGTGAAGACAAGTGTGACAATGGACAACTCACCATTTAACCCTAGATTTTTCATATAAAAAGAAAATAGATGGTGACAATAATGTGTGTCTTTGTTTGGGGGGGCTGTTCTCTCGATTTTTGACAAGGAGATAGCAGGGTTGTTCTCTTCAGTTTTAAAAAGATGATGTAAGGGCTGGACTAAAGAGAGGAAGGTCAGCTGGAACAAAAATAGCAGGGAGGAACCTCCATTGACGCCTTTCATCTTCAATTTCTCTTTGGTTTTCAAGGAGGAATAACAAAAAGGGAGACAACATTGAACAACAGTTGCTTATTGATTATTTCTCTTCGATTTTCCATGGAAACAAAGGTGTTCTTGGTTGAAGCTTGGAGACCCATAGAGAAGATGAAGGCTAGAAGTCCCGACATCGATTTAGAGGTAAAATAAATACCGATGACTTGGTTTTAAGTGTATTTCTCCTTGTATTTGTTGTTTTTTTTCTCTCTTTAGAAATTCATTGTGTTATCCTATGCGTATGGATTTGGGTTTTGTGTATGAATAATCGTATTCTCGTTATTGTTCGATTGTTTGTGTATAAACCCATAGCTAGAATTTCAATATAATTTGTAATTGTTATGTTGAAATTCATTTGTAGCAACTAATGGCTCGTAATCATTAGGAATAACATAACCTAGGTTAAATGATTCATCATATGTGGTTGTTGCCTTGATTAATCGATTTTTCTAATTCGTAATGCTACTACCTAATTAAATCTAGAGATCGTATCCTAAGTTATTCGCTAGTTAGGTTTAATTAACGATCGTATCTTAGTTAAACAATATTGAAGGGAATAAGGTTGATATATTAATCCACAATTAATAGTTTTTAGGAGAGGTTTGAGACAATAAATCATTGAAATATGTTTATTTGGGTGTAGGCTAAGATTGAATCAAAGAACTGGATCCCTCACGAATTCACCATTTTCATTTTTGCATGTTTTCTTTAATTTGTTTTTGTTAGTTAGTTTTGTTTTATTTTATTACTTCAAACCAAACAAACCCCCCAAAACCTAAACACCAATTATTTTCATAACAAAGCCTAACCGAATACTCTTTGTGGGATCGACCTAGACTCACCACTGTTATAGTAATATGCCTAATTTATTTTGTATAGTGTTACGACACGCAACCAAAAGCATTCAACAACAATCTCAGCACTTTAAAATTGTTGATGAGAGTTAGACATATCTTGATGCGGTGGGTGGTAGGGACTACCGTGGAATGATTTTCGGCTTAGCACATGCTATTCGCAATCCTCCACATCCACTACAGCTAGATCTAGTAGGTGGTCCACATCAAATGAGAGAGTCGTTTAGCTTTAGAGCACAGTAGAGAGACTGACAAATTAGTTGCAATAGTCAATGGAGTATATAGTCCAGCTTCATAACGAGATAGAGGAGTTGAAGGGGAGGGGCATCACCTCATCGCAGCAGTCAGAGCATCCGCCTTCACCAACTGCATATCTTAGATGGATAAGTGAATGTAGATGTTTTGCTACTCTTAAGTAATTTTGTATGAATTCTTAATTTACAGTTATTTTCAAGATACTTATTGTTGTATATTATAATTTTTTATTATAGATTAACAATCGGGATAATTTTTACTTTATATTATCAATCAACTTATTGTTTAGAGAAACTAAATGTAAAAAAAATCAAAAGGTTGTTAACAGAAAACTCAGGAAGGAAGTGAGAAATGGTGGTTGAAATCATCCTAAGTAAATTATCGGCGGAATGATATATTCCATAGGTAAATTACTAACAGAATGACATTTTTTGTAAGTAAATTTAGCGACAAACATTGTTTGTCGGTAGGTATAAGTTACTGATGGAATAAGAATAGTCCATAGGTATATTTATCAACGGATAAAAAACTTACGGTTGTTAGATTTTTCGACAGAATTGCAAAACTCTGTCACTAAATTTACGACAGAATTAGAGTGTTCCGTCGCTAAATTTCCTGATAGAATTACAAAACTATGTTGCTAAATTTGTGACGAATTCGAAATATTCGTCGCTAACTTTTACCTACAGCCACTTCTCTGACGACTCTTTCCGTTGGTTATTTTTGTCGCCAAATTTGTTTGATGATAGAAAATCTTTATTTTCTGTAAGTAATTTCTATTGCTAAAACTAAATTTTCTTGTATTGTATTCTTTAAAGCTCTCTTACTTTTGGGAAACTTCCCTAATTCATAGGTCTCATTCTTCTTTAATGAGTCCATCTCCTCTTGCATTTCCTTGAGTCAAGAATCTTTATCTTTGAGCAGCTACACTTCTTGAAAACTCTCTAACTCCCCCTTAGTAGTGACTAAGAGATATTATGAACTATAGTATTTTCTTGAAGGCTTTTTTTCTCTTGTTGACCTTTGAAGTTAGACATCTTCCATCACTTGAACAAGTTTCTCCCCCTACTTTTGATGTTTATTGACTTCTCCTTCGTCATCCACATGATGCATCTCATATGAATCATCACCATTAGGTTGCCTCTAATTATTATCACCTTGTGCTAGCTTATGTTCAGCTTTTTCACTCGTAGGCTAATCTACGAAAGTAAGAACAGAGGTAGAATCTTCATTATTGAAACATCAACTAGTCAATGTAATCTTACCTATGTAGATCCATCTATGTGCGACTTAAATTACGAATGTTGGATGGATGACTATTTTGATAGTAAAGATGAATATTATGTTCCATGATTGAGAGAAGAGCCCAGTAGAAAGTCCAAGGTAAGATCTAAGTGCCAACATTAAAGAAGATCCAACCCAAACATGATGAAGATGATTACGACTCGAGACTTTGGTTTGGTCTTAAGAATCTTAAGTTTAGACCAAAGGATATCTATGAACTATTGAAAGTAGTCAAAAAGGAACACTGGATCCAACCAAAATGCTCTGTGCCAATGATTTCTCCAATCCCTAAAGAGATCCCATAACCATTACCGTGTATGATGATGACAATCATATGAGGAAGATTTTCTGTGTTTGGAAGCTCAGATCAATAAGACAACTGGGGTATCTATGAGACCACACTCATGATCGATAGGTATCAATCTATAAGGAAACATGTACCTATTTCTCTGACAAAAGAAGTGCTAAATTGACAGACACAAATACTGTAACACAAACAATGCTTTTTGTCAAATTGATTTAAAGCTTGATGGTTATCTTAACAAGCATAAGTATTAAATTCAAAGGATGATGTTGTATCTCTCTAAGTGTGACAATTACATCAATGACTACTCAATCAAGATGCACAACTTGATTCTAAATTGAGAAGATATATTGAATAACATTATTGTGAACCATACTTCTCTAAGAAGGAAAGAGAACTACAAAAAATTTGACAAGAAATTGAAAGAATTGAGTTAGACATGGATAAAGAACAATCCATAGCAATATATAAACCACATTCATCAACATTTCCAGTTGTACAACCTACTTATAACACTCTATCATATCCTGAAGCTACATACTATTAAAAAGTCTTTAGAATGTCTTATTCGTTGTTCAAAAAAATGCTTCCAGAATCATCCAAACCTTTTAACCTAAACTTGATAGCAAAAGACATTCCATCAACTTCATATGCTTCTAAACCTTCACAAATCAAAACACCGCCTACTTCTCCATCTTGGAAAACACCTTCCCTAAATATGGAAATAAAAAAGGAACCCATAACCACCCAAGAATTCATAGTGAACCTTCAACTAGTTTCAGATAACTCTAAAAGTCAAAATAAAAGCCACAATTATGATTCTTTTATAGAAATATCTGAAAGATCTAAGCAACTTGCAAATCTCACTCAGATATCTCAAATGAAGATGTTTGTTTCACAATCTTCTCAACTACATACAGAAGTTGAACCAAAGGTTAAAGATAGTAGGTAAATGACTGAACCAGTTAGACCACAAGAAACTCCTACCTATGAACCTACTTTAGGATCATAGTTTACTTTTGACGATAGCCTACTTATAAAATGGAGAGATCGACTACATGAACTTAGTGCCTGGATAAATCTACAAATAACATGACCAGACATTTCTCTTAAAGAGATCTTGAGAACTTATCTCCAGAATACCGGGAACATTAAGAGAATGGTTCCAAAGCTTGGGTGAATACAGATGCATGTAAGTCATACAACTACCAAAGGCCAATTCCTTGTTAGGAATGATTCATAAAGAATTCATCGAAGATTTCTAGCTCATTGATCAACAAAAACAAACATAAATACTTTGAAATGAAGTGTTGCTCTATGAACAGGAATAATTTATAAAAACATTTCTGAAGAAAGTATGAAAAATACTATATGATTAATGACTTCAATGATGTTAATCTTCAATACACATTTATTGCCTCCCTTCTTGATGAGCTACAACCAAAATTACAAAGAACAATTAATTCTCTTCACAAAGGCATGTCTAAAATCTCTTTTAGAGAAATCTACCAACTAGCTTTGGTGACGCTGGACAAATTGTGAGAACACATAACTTTTTCAAAGCTATTCTAAAAGGTGGACCTCAATTCAAACAAACTTACAAAAGGCCTTAATTAAAGATCAAATGCAAAGATAGGGTAATGTAAATGCAACACAAAGAAGGAGAAACACTTCAGAAGAAAGTCATTCCGAGTTTACCCTTTCGCTATAGAGAAAGAAAAGAGGATAAAATTCTTCAAATGATGTGCTTCTAAAACAAAAAAGTCAAACAGACGTTACTTTTATGGACAACCAAGTCATTATGCAAAAATATGCCTTAAAAAGACAAAAAAGGATATTAAGATCTTGCATTCCATTGAGGCTGATGCCTATAAGAGATGATGAGGACATTGAGTCTCTTTTTGAAGAATAGTCCAGTGAAGATGAAGAGACATTGTTTGCACTACTTGTTTGTGAATCTACTAATGATGAAGCCTCTTCTCTTAATGAAGAAGATGAATAACCAATGTACATAATGAAGAAGTCTTATTTGAAACTAGAGCCAAGGAAGTCAATAGTAACACGACCATACGTCAAACTCCAATTGCTTCTAGAGAAGTGTCATAGACCAATCATAACTATTGGTTATATAAGTACAAGCTCTTGTCGAAGTATGATGAAACCACATATTCTTCCTATAGAAAAAAGGCAACCTGATGAAGAATACTTTACTGCAATTAATGGAAAATCATTTAAGATAGACCTTATCATGAAAAGAAGGATTAGGATGAAATTGTTCTTAAGTTGTCTAGTTTGGACAAAAATATTAGGAAGCAATCTTCGTGGTCCTAACATATTTATTGAGATGGATGTTTATTTTTTAGCAGAGAAGTTACAAATCTTGCCAAAAAGGAATTCATTATAAATAAGATTTTCATATGTACACTAAAGATCGCAACATCTTTGAGCTACAACATCTTCCTACTAGGTATGAAGATATAAGGGATCAACTATTACAATGTTCCCCAAAAATTCATTATCAATTTAATCATCCACATCCATTATAACAAAATTCAGAATTTTGTGTTCAACTGCCATTTAAAAGGAATAAAGACATTAATTCAAAAAGTCAACTTATTTGAAAATGAATCTAGAGGACTTGAAGATGGAACAAAAGGAGTGTGCTATACTTTTGAAACAAAGACCAATAGAATGGACAAAATCAGATTGGGCATGTCAAGCCTTTTATGAGGAAAAAAAGAGCAGAAAAAACAAGAAATGAAGAGGATAGTTATTGATTACAAAACCCTGAATAATTTTCTTCAAGATGACAAGTTTCCTCTGCCCAAAATAAATACATAAGTGTTATTTCTGAAGG
>JANQAP020000262.1:5624746-5640014 GCA_026874005.2 Erythroxylum coriaceum | reverse complement strand
CTAGTTCTTTTATCTCAAATTCCTTTAACAATTTCTGCTTCAATTCCAGCTTCTCTTTTTCATCATTTCCCGTCATTGTAATGTCATCCACGTAGACCAAAATAATAGTCACCCCTCCTGTTTTTGAGTGTTTCATGAAAAGAGTATGATCCCCTTGACTCTGTTTATATCCTGATTCTTTCATCACTTTTTGCAAACCTACCAAACCAGGTTCTTGGAGATTGTTTTAGTCCGTAGAGAGCCTTTCTCAATTTACACTGCTTGTTACTTGTATCTTTTGTAAATCCAGGTGGAACATTCATTTATATTTCTTCATTGAGATCTCCGTGAAGAAAAACATTCTTAACGTCAAATTGAAGAAGCTGCCAGTCAAAATGAGCTGCCAAGGACAGCAAGATCCTTACTGTGTTCATCTTCGCAACTGGGGTAAATGTCTCCTGAATCCACTCCATAGGTCTGAGTGTATCCTTTAGCTACCAACCTAGCTTTGTATCTCTCTAAGGAGCTATTGGCCTTGTATTTTAGTGTGTAGATCCACTTATAGTCAACAATGTTCTTCCCTCTCGGTTTGTTAACAACCTCCTAAGTATGATTCTTCTCCAAAGCATTCATTTCTTCTCTCATAGCATCTCTACATTCCTTTTTTGATAAGGCCTCAGAAACAGTGTTAGGAATAGCAATTGTATTTAAACTAACAATAAACCTTTTATGGGTATGTGAGAGGTGTTTGAAGGAGATAGAATAGGAAAGTGGATAGAGCGGTCGATGGGTGCATTCTCTAGTTCCTTTTCTAACAACAATATGAAGGTCTAAATCATCACTTGGATTAGTGGAATGTTTACCTGTTTGGATATTTGAGCATGGTTGAGGACCCACGGTGATCTCATTTCTAGGACTAGGATTTGATTCTTGAACTTGCTTCAGTGTTGGAATGTCTAGAGTTTGCTTCGATGGAATGTCTTGAGTTTGCTCTGGTGTTGGAATGTCTTTTCTCCTTGAGTATACTTGAGGAAAACTTGGAAACTTGTGGGGGGTTTTGGCTAGGATGGGAGTTAACTCAGGAGGTTCTGTGTCTGGACTTGGCTCGGGTTCTGTGATGCTGATGGAATTTGGTTGGGTTGAGTGGATAGGAGTTGGAGTACGAGTGAGGTCTAGGGTATTTATTGGTTCAAAGGAACTGCAAAGACTACCTTCCATTGTGGTATTCTCCCCCTGAAGATAGGACTTTGAGAAGAAGAATTTGCACTCTGAGAAAGTGACATCAGCTGAGATAGGTCCTTCTTGTAGACGGATTGTAGCACTTGTATCCCTTTTGAGTTTATGAGTATCCTAGAAACACACACTTAATGGCTCTAGGATCAAGCTTCCCCTGATTTTGGCTATGGACATGAACAAAAGCAGTACACCCAAAAACTCTAGGAGTGAGTACATTGGAAGTTCTAAAATGAGGGTAAAAAGAGTTTAGGAGCTCGACAGGACTCTTATTACCTAGAACATGTGAGGGTAGTCTATTGATCATATAGGTGGCATTAAGAACTGCTTCACCCCAATAAGATTTAGGAACATTTCCTTGAAAAAGTAAGGCCCGAATGGTATTAAGTAGGTGTCCATTTTTCTTTCGGCCATTCCATTTTGTTGAGGTGTATTAACACAGGATGAATCATGAATAATACCATGTGATTGGAAGTAAGGAGATAAGACTTGGTTGAAATATTCTCTAGCATTGTCTGTTCTAAAAACCTTTATCTTTACCCCAAATTGATTTTGAATCATTGAATGAAAACTTGGAATAACAGTTCCTACATTAGATTTTTGTTTAAGGAGAACCCGAGTACAATCATCAATCAAAGAGACAAACCAACAGGCTCCAAAAATATTGGGTATAGTGGATGGACCCCATATGTCACTATGAATCACATGAAAAGGATGAGAAGCTCTTTTATTAGTAATAGGAAAAGATACAAGATTATGTTTTGCCAATTCACAAGTTTTACAATGAAATTCAGAGATATCTAATCCTTGAAACAAGTGGGGAAACATAATTTTTAGAACTCTAAATGATGGATGACTTGGACGGAGATGGTGCAACCAAATGGAATCTTTATTCGAAGAACTAAGGAGGGATGAAGGTGTATTTATCTTAGCTTTTTGATATGTTTCAAGGTGATAGAGACCATTCCATTCCTTAGCAAGTCCAATCCTCTTCCCCTTGTCCCGGTCCTGAAAAACACAGCAAGAAGAAGAAAAAAAGGCAACACAATTAAGGTCATTAGTAAACCTTTGGATAGAGATTAGATTGGCTGATAATTTTGTTACATGTAGGGCATTTTTTAGAGTGAGTGTAGGGCTCAATTTTATGTCTCCATAATCGGCAACAATGGCTAATTCTCCATTGGCAACTATGATTTTCCAATTACTTAGATTAGGGTTGTATGTGTGTAAAATTGTGATATAGGGGTCATGTGGTCTGTGGCCCCGGAGTCTATAATCCAAGGGCTATTGTAACACTTAATTTCTGAGGTGTCTGTATGCAAAGAGAATGTAGGTTTATCTGAGAGAGCAAAGGAACATGTACCTTTCGGCAGTCCAAAGGAACTCAACAATCCTCTTAATTTCTCAATCTCTACATTGCTAAGACTCCCTGCTGCTGGATTTTCTTCATCTTCCTTCTGTTCAGCCGAATGTGCCCGTGGTCGTGATTGACCTCCTCAATTTCCCCATTCAAGACTTGGTGGCTTCCTATTCAATTTCCAGCATGTCTCCTTTGTGTGTCTCGGTTTTTTGCAATAAGTGCACCATAGATTATCCTTATTTTCCTTCCACAAGTTGCCCTTTCCAGATTGCTTAGGCTGGGCTTGATCACTCCTTTCTTTGTCTTGTTTATCTGCCTTTATCACCATTGCTGACCCATCCATCTTCTGGGGCTCTGGCATCACATTTATTCTGCTCTAATCAGGGAAATAACCTCTTCTAGTGGTCTCCCTTCCAAGAATTTGAACCCTGACGATCAAATTCAGGGTTTAATCCAGCCACAAAATCATAAATACGCTCTTTTTCTATGAATTTTTTCAGAAAAACATCTTCAGGACTTTTCATCTCAATGACCTGATAATGGTCAAGTTCTTGCCACAGAGTTTGCAGAGTATTAGGATATTCTGTGACTGATTTGTCTCCTTGCTTGGTGGCATGGGCTTTGATCTTAATTTCATAGATTTGAGCAGCATTGCATGCTTTTGAATACATACGTTGAACACAGTCCAAATCTCCTTTGCAATGGTTAAAAGCATGCACGTATCATTGATTGAAGGTTCCATGGAGTCCCACAACCATGACATGATCATGGAGTCCTCTTCTTCCCATGTTTCTGTTGCTAAATTCCCTGTTGCAGGTCCTGATCTTAGCAGGTGATCAAGATGCCCTTTCCCTTTGAGATAGGTGCGAACAAGGAGTGACCACTTGCGGTAATTGTTGCCATTGAGTCTGTTGGAGGCACGAACATTCTATAGTTCCCCAATTTTCTGGACACAGACAGATTCATCTGGGCTGGAAATAGTGGTTTGAGAAGTTCCAGAATTTGCCATGTTGAAAGGAAAGATTGGGTAAAATAATAGTTATGGGGATTGAGAAATCTGACAAGAATGAGCAGCAATGAAGGCTAAGGCAGCAATGAAGGCTGTATCGAGAATAACAAAGAATACTTCCAGAAAACCTTAGGACTCTGATACTATGTTAAGATTTCCAGGAAAAACTTATCTTGTATTTAATATTCACGGATACATATATATATACAACTTAACCAGCAGGAAAATAGGTATCAATCTGAACTAAATTATATCTAGATGTCTATAGCAGAAATCCCTTTATTATAGGGATTTCTGTTTCTAATAATCTTATCCTATAGGATTGATCTTATCTTATCCCATAAGATTGATCTTATCTAAATCTCTGATCTTCAACAGTATTAAACCATTCGAAAGCAAATAAGTCGTTTATTAAATTCTTCTGAATTTTATCAGTAGTTCTCTTTCTTGGTTCAATGTTCTTGACTTTTTTCTTTCTTTCCCTGTTCATTGCAGATTGCTTTTTTTTACGTGGCTGTGCTTGCAGGGCTTCTCCACAGGTTCCCTCTTAGCTTTTCTCAGGTGTGAATTATCAATGTTATTACTTCGCATTGAAGCTAAGAAATGCTGTGGAGATTCTCAGTGGATATATTCTTGAACTGCAGCATGCTGCTGGACAGATTAGGAATCGGAAATCTGGTGGGTCCAAGGTATCTGAGCAAGGAGAAACAATTACTTTTGCTGATGTTGCAGGTGTTGACGAGGCTAAGGAAGAGTTAGAAGAAATAGTGGTATGTGGCCTTTACTGTCTTTGTTTCTCGTGCCATGTGATGCTCTATGGTTGTTTGTGTTTTGAAACTTCCTATTAACAGGAGATTGACATTTTTGTGATTTGTTTGCTGTGCAGGAGTTTCTTAGGAACCCAGACAGGTACATAAGACTAGGTGCTCGACCTCCTCGAGGTGTTCTCTTGGTGAGTGTATGATGCTCAAATATTTGTTTGTGAAAATAATGTTTGACCAGCGATATTTTAGCAGCTTGAAGTGGTTGCTGGAGTGTGCAATTCTTCCTTGCCCCTTCTGCTAAGTTGTTCTGCATGGCCACAGATGATTAATTTGTTTTGTACCTCCACTTCTGCTACCCTGTTGAATACTTGGTGTTGTTGTTTAGAAGCCTTAGTTGACTGTTGATGGATAGTCTTGGGTTAACAAACTTACCTATGATTGGTTTCCATTAATTACTTGTATGCTATCTGGAGGATGATAGTACGATATTCTAGTGTTTCTTTGTAAGTTGCAGGTTGCGGTTGGTGAGTGTTACTTTCTGTGTCTTACAGGTGGGTCATCCTGGGACAGGTAAGACGCTTCTAGCAAAGGCCGTGGCTGGAGAAGCTGAAGTACCTTTTATAAGCTGTTCTGCAAGTGAATTTGTGGAGCTTTATGTTGGCATGGGTGCCTCCCGTGTTAGAGATCTATTTGCACGGGCTAAGAAGGAGGCACCGTCAATAATATTTATTGATGAGGTTGGGCTACTTTTTTACATAAATTTGATAGTACTTTTCTCTTCGGTTGTTGGAGAAACATTCTTAAAAATGCCCCCGTCATGTGCTGTCATTTTGTGCAGATAGATGCTGTGGCAAAAAGCCGTGATGGGAAATTTCGCATTGTCAGTAATGATGAACGTGAGCAAACTTTGAACCAGCTGCTCACTGTAAGCCCCCCTTGCTCAAGGAGTCTTTGATGTCTGAATTTGTAGTCATTCTAAAGCTTTAACTTTTGAAAATATTTGCAGGAGATGGATGGGTTTGATAGCAACTCTGCTGTTATTGTTCTTGGTGCAACAAATCGCTCAGATGTCTTAGACCCTGCACTTCGCCGACCTGGAAGATTTGATCGTGTGGTTATGGTTTGTATCATATTTTAATCATGTCATAACATGTTAAAATTTTGAGAGGTAAACAAGTTCCATAAATCTCATAGCTTTATTTCTTTTCTCCTTTAGGTTGAAACCCCTGATAAGAAGGGAAGGGAAGCTATTTTAGAAGTCCATGTTTCCAAGAAGGAACTTCCTCTAGGTGAAGATGTTAACCTCAGGGACATTGCCTCTATGACCACTGGTTTTACAGGGTATTTGCTGATTAGTGGATTCTTTTTCTCATGAGATCTGTAGAAAAAATGATAGGAATAAGCTTTTGATTCTCATATTATGCAGGGCAGATCTTGCGAATCTAGTAAATGAAGCTGCTTTATTGGCTGGAAGGAAAAACAAAGTCGTAGTTGAAAAAATTGATTTCATTCAGGCAGTTGAGCGGTCAATAGCTGTAAGTCACTTTTGTCTCTCCCAGTACGTAGGGGAAGTAAAACTTATGAAACAATATTTTTATGAAAATATTGAACTCTGGTGATTTTTTGTTAAAGGCTGTAGGGCTCTATTGTGCCTCTCTCTCAGTACTTAAGGGAGATAAAACTTTTGAAGCAATTTTCATATGAAATTATTGAAATCTGGTGGCTCTGGAAGATTTTTATGTTACTCTTTTTGTTATATGTAAGCCTATAAAGTCAAATCACTACTATTAATCTCAAGTCAACTTGAAAAATAAATATGGATGAATAATCAAATCTAAAATATAGTCATTGGAACCAATCTCAGATCAAACAGTAGGATCCCAGGTCCTACTTGTAAAGAACAATAATCTATAAATATCCCTTGTTAGAAAATAGACAACAAAAATTGAAAATAAAAGTTGACAATAGATTGCTTATTGTTAAAGCAAATACACTTGGTTAATCTTTCATTTATCATCAAATTAGAACTTCACTGCGTAGAGTTTAAACAAGGGGAAGGAAGTGGAAAGAGAGTTGCATCCCACGGGGTTTTCAACTAAGTGCAGAACTGAATCCAGTTGCTTCTATTGTAGGGTATAGAGAAGAAAACTGCCAAGTTGCAAGGAAGTGAAAAGGCTGTTGTTGCACGCCATGAAGCTGGTCATGCCGTGGTGGGTACTGCCGTTGCTAATCTACTTCCTGGACAACCTAGAGTTGAGGTACGTGACTATACTTTTACTAAATGGTCTGAGTTTCTTTTGGGTGTTTTCTCCAGGTGAAGAATTTGAATATACAAAACCACATAGTATATATTATGCCCTAAATGAAAGGTTTATTCATGGTGCAAGTGGCCAACAAGTGATTAGTAACTTGGTCTTGGCTTGCAACTAAAAGCTTATTTTTGTTCATAATTAAGTGCATTCCTGCGATGGAAACAACTGAATGGGTGGAATTGGAAGGGCTAAGGCCTTTAAGTTTTAATGGTATTTTAGCATTATGCATCAACAGAATAAGATACTAACGGAGTGTCGAAGAGAAATGTTTTGACGTGAAAGTTTCTTTTCCTTGATTCTTTTGAAGAGAAAAGGGGAAATTCTAGACAAAAGAATTCTGGAAAAGCGTGCTGTTGGATGCTGCCATAGTAAACCATTTTGGAATTGTTGTATGGCATTTCCTCAATCTTGTGGTTCAAATAAACACACATGGAAATTATGTGTCCTCAAACTGTTCATTGATGTGAAAGATGCAATAACCGTAGCTTCTGTTATTATTCCATCAATGACTTTCTTTTCTACTTTGTGTTGTTAGAAATTAAGCATATTACCACGATCAGGAGGAGCACTGGGGTTTACATATACTCCCCCAACAAACGAGGATAGATATTTGCTCTTCATTGATGAATTACGTGGCCGCTTGGTAACGCTTCTTGGAGGACGAGCAGCAGAAGAAGTTGTTTATTCAGGGCGTATTTCCACCGGTGCACTGGATGATATACGGCGAGCTACTGACATGGCATACAAGGCTGTAGCTGAATATGGTCTTAGTCAGACAATAGGTCCAGTTTCTTTAGCGACACTTTCTGGAGGTGGAATGGATGAGTCTGGAGCTGCTCCATGGGGGAGGGATCAGGTACTGAAATTTTCAAGCTTAATTTCTTCTTGCATCAGCCTTACATAAATATGACCTGAGGTTGAGAAAGATAAAAGGACTGACCTGGACAACAGGGGCATCTTGTTGATCTTGTTCAAACAGAGGTAACATCATTGCTGCATTCTGCCCTAGATGTGGCACTCTCTGTAGTGCGTGCTAATCCTGTTGTGCTGGAGGGGCTTGGTGCCCATCTTGAAGGTAATATTTTTGGTCTTGGGTGGTTCGAATAATATTTTCTATGTTTTGATGATAAGATCGTGGACCCTTTTCTTGCCATCGTAGTAACGTTGTTTCTGCCTTTCATTTGATGTGCTTGTATTTGTTATTATCTGATCAATTTGCTGGAGCAGAGAAAGAGAAAGTAGAAGGTGAAGAGCTGCAAGAGTGGTTGAAATTGGTGGTTGCCCCAGAAGAGCTTGCAGTCTTTGTCAGAGGAAATCCAGAGGCTCTTCCTGCCACTGCAAGCAGGCTCATGATAGATGCCCCATTACATTTGTAGCTCTTCAAGTAAAAATTTACAGATGGGGTTGAACTCAGACTGAGGGCTTTGTATATTTCATTTTTGGCATTAATGGCCCAAAATCTGAAGAAAAAGACGACAGCTGAGCCTGAAATTATTGTCTGCTGCTGTTAGAGAGAGGCGCCTCCAATTTTGAATGTTGGTGGTTTGAGGTCTAGTGCACATTGGCTATTATTATCAGTCCAGTGTTTTTGATGGATACAGTTCTTCAGTTGTATACATAATATGAGTACGTGGTATATAATCAAATGTTCCTGATAAGTTGGGGTTTGGGCTTGGGTTGAACCCAGAAAATTGTCTTTACATTTCCATGTAATTCTAAGGCTTTAACCAATTAATGTATTTGCATTTTACTGAATGAAAGAATTGTCGTATTGTTGTCCGTGGGTTCCTTCCCTTCCCTTATCTTGGAGAAATGAGGGGAGGATATTAAATTTAATAGAATAAATATCAGTGTTGCTTTCCGTTGCTCTACATGAGGACCACCGCTTTCCTGTATTTTAGCTTTTGCAATGCAATGCCACTTGTACCGCTTTCCATACATTCCAATCTTCGCTTTGATTTGATTGAGAATTAACAAGGCAGGCAGCAAGCAGTGGTAAAACTAAAATCATTCACCAATGTTTATGGAACGTTTGGTATTCACATTTAAATAATAATAAAATGAAAATATCTACACTACAGGGCACGTCACGTCAGCAACCATTCACTTTTTGGTCATGTTATGTATAAAGTGCATTGGAGCCTTCGGGTGCGTTTAGTTATCCTTTGAGCGATAAGTTTCCAGGTTCTTCCTCTCCCCTTTACTTCTCTCTTCTCTGTACGTGTGTGTTTATGTTCATGTTAGCTTTTCTTCTTCTTTACTCGTTATATCTCAGTTTCTATTTTTTGTTGAACTCAAGATTTTGCAATAGGCTAACATAAACATCAGTATCATTCAAAATCAAACATTTGAAGGTAAAGGAGCTAGTGGTCTAGGATTTCGGTTTAGATTGAGTTACTCTTTTGATCAAACAAATGATTAAGTATTATGTTCCTAGTTTCATTACCAAATGTTTTATGTAAAATGATTTCATTGGTTCGGCTCCCTAACAAATGAATTCAACCATCATGTTCTTCGCCCCTTTGATGGTTGGATCACTTAGTCCAACTGTTTATTACTATATATTCGTACTTCATACAAGGAAATGATATAAAACTAACATATTTTTCTCAAGTTAAGTGATAAACAAAGGATAGGTCTATTTGGAATACAGGTGCTACCTACATATACCGTCTTTGTCTTGTTACCGTTCCTTCTTTCTAAGTCGTTTGGTATCAGTGATTTCTAAGCCTGCTACGGTGGTTTATGGTGTGGGAGTTCTCCCGCTGTTCCTTTAACTTGTCCAATTATTACGGTCTCTCCTATGTGTTTACTTTTATATTCTGAAACTATGTCTGAAATTTAATGATAAATTTCATGAGTGTGTCCGAGCTAGTTACACAATCATTTTATTGATTTTTTTAATTAAGCACGCATGTCTTTCATTACTATTCTTTTTGGACATAGATTGGCACATTAAATTATTTTAAAACCAATGTGATGATGTTGTTCATGATCCTCACACAGTGTGCATTTTGCAACTGCCAGCACTAAACACATGGACTTGTGATATGACATGTAACGAATTTGGCCTTTGTGAAGAAATTATATATTTTATGTTTTATGAGACAATGCAAGTTGGTCAATGACTCACTGGTGAGTCTGATTAGTCCATGTTTCATACTTACTGTGGGCTAAACATGTAGAATTGACTCACCGTTCTGGTACCTCATGCACACAATTGGGGCTAGCTCTATATCTTGGTGTTTGTGCCTGCATTGCGATGATTGCATGTGCAGCGTCAGATAACTGAGTGAATAAGTACTGGTATATCTCCTCAAGGCATCATTCTTTTAACTGGCTGTATGATTACTACATATGATAGTCAATGTTGCTAGTTGGCTGACTCGTTGATTTTGTATACTTCGTTGTATACATGTTACTGCTTTTGAAGTGGTAAGATAAGCCAAGTTTTTTAATGATAAATAATCAATTTTCAGATAGTTGTTAGTATTATACGTGTAATTTAAGTTCTCGCTGATGTGATTCTAAAAGTGAAGTGCGTAATTTGTGTTAGGTGAATTTAAAGATGGCATCAGTTCAGGCTACTGCTTTGTCGTCAGCCATATGTAAGAATGGAAATCATTCTGCTGTGGTTAAATTTCCAGGCACTACATTCTTATCAGGTTTTGATGCGGTTGGTCGTGCTTCAAATTTTTGTAAGAAGGAAATACCCCCCGGCACCTTGTGGTTAGGACCCAAAGCAACTTTAACTTTTGATTCCCTATCGACTGATTCAGAGAAAATTAAGCAGAGGAAGCATACAGCGGATCCTTCTTCCCCTGATTTTCTTCCACTTCCATCCTTTGAACAGTGTTTCCCAAGAAGCACCAAGGAATACAGGTGCACCTGTGTCTATTTTTCTTTGTACATCTGTAGCAGTTTTTCTTCCTCAAAATTTGTAGCTTATAAAAGTTTGAAGTTCCTAGCTGTTTCACCTGAGCATTTAATTGCTTTAACCAACTAATATGCTACCAACATCCTTTGTAATGTGCTCATAGGGAAGTTGTCCACGAACAAACTGGTCATTTGCTTAAAGTTCCTTTCAGGCGAGTGCATCTATCGGGTGATGAACCAACTTTTGATAATTATGATACAAGCGGTCCTCAAAACATTAGTCCACATTTAGGTATGGATTTGAAATCTACGTTGGACTATATATTAGATGATTTAGCTTAGCAGAATGTTCTTTTGAAATTCTGTCTGCTCCTTTTTTCTATGTTGTCCAATTTCTCTTATGTTTATGTTCTCCATATACTAAAATGTTTAGGATCTTTCATATCGATTTATTCCTCATACTCTGTGATCTATCATTATCAGCCTAGTGACGTATAAATGTGTTGATATACATTTCAAAAAAATATTTCTGCCTATGCTATCTTCAATTTCTGGCCTTTATCATTGTAATATATCCAGGCTTGGATTACATTTCTGGAAAATTTCCATATCTTCTAGGTATGCCACTTGTTTAAAAACAAAATTTTGCTTGTAAAGAAGAGAAAATAATGCCATTCAACTTTGTCCTATGGTGCATGTATTAATTGAATGTTCCTCTTATCTGATACTTTAGTTACTGTTTTATTTGGCTTAACAACCTGCTCTGGTTCTTATGTCTCTTAATTACTTAGTCCACAAACCTAGATTTTTATATTGGGTTCAGGATACATCAATGGCTTTATAATGCCAAAGGTATTGACTAGTCCTAATGTATGTTTCAACAGGACTCCCTAAACTACGCAAGGACTGGGTTGATAGGAGGGAAAAGCTTGGTTTACCAAGACATACTCAGATGTTCTATGCAAAACAGGGTATTATAACTGAGGAAATGTTTTACTGTGCTGCTCGTGAGAAGCTTGATCCAGAGTTTGTAAGGTCAGAGGTTGCTCGTGGGCGGGCAATCATCCCTTCCAACAAGAAGCACCTAGAGCTTGAACCAATGATAGTTGGAAGAAACTTTCTGGTGAAAGTTAATGCAAACATTGGAAATTCTGCTGTTGCGAGTTCCATAGAGGAGGAAGTGTATAAAGTTCAGTGGGCAACTATGTGGGGTGCTGACACTGTAATGGATCTTTCTACTGGTCGTCATATTCATGAGACACGTGAATGGATTTTACGAAACTCTGCCGTACCAGTGGGGACTGTACCTATCTATCAAGCACTTGAGAAAGTAAATGGAATTGCTGAAAATCTTAGCTGGGAAGTATTCAGAGACACGCTGATTGAGCAGGCTGAGCAAGGTGTAGATTATTTTACAATCCATGCTGGGGTTCTGCTGCGTTACATTCCTTTAACTGCAAAGCGCATGACAGGAATTGTTTCTCGTGGAGGATCAATTCATGCAAAGTGGTGCCTAGCTTATCACAAGGAAAACTTTGCTTATGAACACTGGGATGATATACTTGATATCTGCAATCAATATGATGTTGCTCTGTCAATTGGTGATGGACTGAGACCTGGGTCCATTTGCGATGCCAATGACACTGCTCAGTTTGCAGAGCTTTTAACTCAAGGTGAACTTACTCGTAGAGCATGGGAAAAAGATGTTCAGGTATTGCCTTATTATCAATCCTGCATTTTGTTCAGGCTGTTACATGTGGGATATGTTGTAGAAATCAGAATTTGGCTGGTATAATATGTGATAAAATTGGGAATTCCTTAGTGTAAAATCATGTAGTTTATCAAATTCTGTTATTTTGATAAAAGATATCCTTACCTGATAATAAAAGATAATCCAATATAGTTGATTTCTTAGACCAGTGTATTCAACAATAAGTCCTTACCAAAAAGATTGATTCTGCACTTTCTCAATGGTCTTTGTTTTGCTTTCACCAAGTGATCTGCCATGTGATGTCTATTTTTAGGTAATGAATGAAGGACCTGGACATATTCCAATGCACAAGATCCCCGAGAATATGCAAAAGCAGTTGGAGTGGTGCAATGAAGCACCTTTCTACACTCTAGGACCTCTTACAACTGACATTGCTCCTGGATATGATCACATTACCTCTGCCATTGGCGCTGCAAACATTGGGGCTCTTGGAACTGCTCTTCTTTGTTATGTCACCCCAAAGGAACATCTTGGATTGCCAAATAGAGATGATGTGAAAGCTGGGGTTATAGCTTATAAGATAGCTGCTCATGCAGCTGATTTGGCCAAGTGTCACCCGCATGCTCAGGCATGGGATGATGCATTAAGCAACGCAAGATTTGAATTTCGATGGATGGATCAGTTTGCTTTGTCCTTGGACCCAATGACAGCCATGTCCTTCCATGATGAGACTCTTCCAGCGGAAGGTGCCAAAGTTGCACATTTTTGCTCTATGTGTGGGCCTAAGTTCTGCTCTATGAAGATAACAGAGGATGTCCGCAAATATGCTGAGACACATGGTTATGGTAGTGCAGAAGAAGCTGTTCAACAGGGGATGGATGCAATGAGTGCTGAGTTTCAGGCGGCTAAGAAAACTGTTAGTGGAGAGCAACATGGTGAAGTTGGTGGAGAGATATATCTGCCAGCAAACTATATTACTAAAAGGTAAAGTCTGTTCTCTCACTGGGATGTAGTACTATCACAATTGGTAAAAGATTCACAAAAGCACAAATATCATTTTGATGAGAGTAAAGCGGTCATCCTTTCCCCTTGGATAGTTACTGCCAGCAAGTGTTGGAATTTTTATCAATCTTGTTCTCTGCTTAGATTATATTTGTCATAAGTTATATTGAAGTACAGGCAAAACATGTTAAAATCAGAGTCAAATCTTTGTGAATGAAGGGTACGCCCTAGACCAATAATCTTCCTCTAATGGAGAACATAAACCATCTAAATGGTTATTGCCAATGAGTGCTGATTGCGTAGCAACCCTTTGATATGCATGAACTCCTGCTCTCGTTTGAATCGTCCTGTGAAATTTCCTTGCAGGAGAGTTTACGGTTCTGATGGTTAGTGAGGATTTCCTGAAATCTGAGTTTGCCAAGAAATGCAATATGCAGTAGTCGACATGAAGTGTGGTGGTAAGTTTTATGTTTCTAGTTGCTAGGTACCTCTTGTGACATTTGTAGTTGTTCTGTTGCTTGCGTCACAAGTAATAAAATGGAGTCTTTCAGATCATGATTCTCTATGCATGCAAATCTGAGGTTTTTTAATGCATTTTACTGACCCAAAAACGCACCAGGGGTGCCTGTATATCTGCTAAAATTCTGGCAAATACGCTAGAAAAAGCAGCAGTTCAGGCTGAGAAAGTCCCTTTGAACCTGAACAGGATAATACCTGCGTAGGGAGTGTGCAGTTTCTTTTTTGCACTTTTATGTTGCACAGGGAGGCAGCTTCGCTTCAATTCAAGCGTTCGGGCTAGCTTATCCTGTTGCGCAGACGACCAACCATTTGCTTACTCCCACTTGGATCATTGCCACACATTTGAGGTTATAAACCTTATTAACTATATAATCAAAAAGGGTATGATCCCGTTGAAATTGATTTTGTAGAAAATCTGGAATTCAACATCACTGGATTCTCCATATGCCAGCGTTGCATTATCGGCAATATTGTGTTTATTATTTAGTAATAAAAAGCGAAATTTGCAATTACATGTTTTTAAAAACATTAATGTAATATAAATGAAATCAGTGTTAATTGATAAGGAAGGTTTAATAGTTCTCTCGTCAGCAATCGTTCAAACGTCAATGAATTTAATAATTTTTAAAAATGAACAAATTTAATGGCTGCATTCTTTATATTGGAATTAATATGTAAGTTGTTCACTGGTCAGTTCTACATTTTATTTTTCATCCAAAGATTTGGCCCGAGTTAGCGATTGCCCGCCCCCCGAAGTATCATCATTTTCTCTTGAGGATTGAATGACTACATCTCTGGAGATGATTATATATAATTGTAAGAGATAACAGTTGCAGGGTTTATGCTTAGTAGTTAAAATTCTGATACTAGTCATTAACTGCTAGATCGAGTGATGTTTATATATTTGATAATCGATATGTAATGACTGGAAAATTATCCTCCAGGAGCACAGCAAGCAGACACTGGTTTTGATGCTTCAATGTTTTTTCATCTCTTCTGATGAGTATCATTCACAGTTAGGTTTGACATTTGAGTCTAGCCTGAAATCGAGTTTGGTTCCAGTTGATTGAATTTTGAGTTGGATTTCATTCCTGATTAGAAATTCAACATATATAAACTTCACTAATCCCTGTCATCACTGTTTGTCCCTTCTTAAGTTATATTCTATTTTCCTGTCTTTTTGGCGTCCATTATCCTCCAACTGTGCTGTGGAGGCTGCCATAACTCTCTTATTGGACCTGCAAGTACCTACCATTGCATGTTCTCACCATAGTTTTTTTAAAAAATTTTTGCATGTGTTTTTTTTGTCGCCGTTTGTCTCATCTGATCTTTGATACTTCTCTCCAAATCTCTTTTTTTTTTTCCATTTTTTTTGGGTATAACAGCATAGCAACACGAGCATCTTCTATCTGCATAACATAGCCATGATCCATAAAGTGGTTAGACAATTGTCACCCTAGGAACCTGGTTTAGCAGTATTATGTTGGTGGCGAGCTGCTGCTC
>JANQAP020000262.1:5512960-5524785 GCA_026874005.2 Erythroxylum coriaceum | reverse complement strand
ATGATACTTATGTGAGTTTGGAAATATGTATGATTATGTGATGAGAATAATGGAAAGATACCTGGGATTGTCATGAATATGCATTGTACATATTTCATATACATACATGTGCATAAATGAATACTTATAATTATGCTAAATTCTGATATGTGTATATTGTTTATTATAGAGAAGCAATTGGAACGTCAGCATCCTGACATTAACTTAACTTCAAGGCAATAGCTTCGAAAGCAATCTGTGAGTAACCTAGATGGTCTCACTCAATTACTGTCATGCTAAATTCTATTTTGACTTATTTATGAATGTGATTTGATTGTTGAATTCCAGACATAAAGGTCTAATGATTATGATCTGATGATTGTGATATTGAAGTACTCCTTGTATGTGAATGTGATGGAATATAGTTACTCAAAAATGATTTTGAATGCCAGACCTTGGGTCTGATGTTATTTAAATGTGAATGAGCAAGCATGTGTCCGATTGAACATATGATATGTGAATCTTTTCAATATTAGAATGTATCAAAGATAAAGGAAGTTATGATCGGAGTCGCCAGGATAAAGAGCTTAAAGCTCAGACTGTGATCAGAGCCTCGGGCTCAGTTGTGAATGTACCCGGTATCCACTAAGGGATATGGGACATTATTTGATACAGCTCGGTATCCACTAAAGGATATGGGCTAGTAAAAGAGGCACTCGGTCACAACGACAATAAATGAAAGTGAGTTTTACGTGCATTTCATTTATATTTGATGTGTGTATTTTACATGAATGAAATGATCATTATGATTGTTCCGAAAGTGAAACGTGATGTTTTATGAATATACAAAGATGTAAAAAATATGTTACGTGTATTAATGAGATGCATGAATTGAGTGAACCATCGATGATGGTTACCTCATCTGAGTTCACAAAACTCACCCAAAATTCCACATTGACATTTCAGGATACAGAGAGGATTCTAGCTACTAAGAGACCGTACAAGAAGCTTAATTCTTGTACTTTCGTGAAGAAGATATGGCTTAAAGGTCGGTCAGCTGGACTGAAGGATTTAGTTAGATCTTTTGTATTTCTTCTTTCATGTAGTACATTTTGTATTAGATTTTGATGATGTACATGTATAGATCTTGGAAAGCTACAATATATGTACATTCGATATTTATGAAATAAAAAGAGGAAATTTGTTTTTAAAATTTGGTGACTTTCTTATATGATAGTAGATGCCATGATTAAGTGGGATAAATTGCCATGTTATAAAGTGAAAGTGTGATAGGTAACACACCGTTGTTATAAGGTATATACTAGAATGTCATAAGGGTGTTCCGGTATGTACCTTATAGCAGTGGGAGTGTTACAAACATAATATAATTTTATGTAGTAATGAGAGCCTCTAAATACAATTCTATAATTTGTAGGCCATCTCTATATATAGTACATGTAATCTTATCACTTTACTAGTTAGTGATGAATTTACTAACTCTGATTAGAGTATATGAGATAGATAGACACTAAAGGATGGAAAAACATTGATGCTAACTCTAAAATAAATAAATGATGCATATATGATAAATATTGAAGAGTTAAATGCCAAGGATATGATAGCAGAGATTAGGGGTAAGATAGAAGAAGAATTTAAACGACTTACAATAGGAAGACTTGAAGATTGTGAGATATTTGAGGCAAAGATTTAAAAAAAGATATAAAGAAATTATTGCTAAAAAATATGGAAAACTTTTACGTGGTGTCCAACTGATATGCTAAGGGTGAGCAGGGAAGTAATATCCCTTAAGTTAACATGATGATCCCCTCTTTAGGCCAATAAAATAAAAAAAAGGGAATTTCATAATAAAAGACTTTTAGATGTAAGCCTTTATCAAAGAAGTTAACCACCATGAGTGACTTACTAAATTGATTATAATTAAGAAAGAAAATAGGAAATATATAATGTATATACACTTCACAAATTTAAACAATGCAAACCTAAAAGATAGCTCCCTTTAGCAAACATAGATCAATTGGTGGATGCCACTTCAAATCACTAGACTTATAAATTTCTTGAATGCCTACTCAATGTATAATCAAATCAAGATGATAGACAAAGAAAATATATTATTTATCACAAATAAAGGTGTCTACTATTACAAATTCATGCCTTTTTATCCTAAAGAACATTATCGTCTCTTATCAAAGGTTAGTAAAATTGTTCTTTTGTAAACAACTAGGGAGAACGATGGAACCATACATTAATGACATGATTGTAAAATAAAGATAAGAGGAAACTATGTTACCAACTTGGAAGAATGCTTTATAACTATGAAACTATGATATGAAATTGAACCCTAAAAAATGCATATTAGTGTTACAGTGGGCAAGCTCATCATATCTATAGTCACCCATATATAGAAGTTAGTTTGTAGAAAATTGAGGCCATCTTGTGCATAAAAGCACTTAGAAACATGAAAAAAGTACAACTGTTAACATACAAGATAACAAGCTTATCAAGATCCCTCTTAAGATCTGTCGAATGATACTTGCCATTTTTAAACAATTGAAAGGTTTCTTCAAAAGTCTATAATTATATCTCTACATAGTTGTTTCAAATAAAGCCATCATATTTTTTATGATTATGGAAGGAGACAAAACCCAGAGGCCAATATATTATATGAACAAGATATTATAAGGACAAGACTTAAACTATTTAAGGCTAGAAAAATTGGTATATGCGCTACCCATTATTGTAAGAAAATTAAAGCTTTTATTTTTTAGGTTTATACCATAAGTGTATGTTAGCCATTTCTGCTGAAGTTAGCCAATAACTTCATATAAAAAATATAGCCATTAATTCAAACTCATAACACGTACAAGGTAAAAGAAGACAAATTAGTAAAATATAAAGAAATTTTCAAGCAAATAAAAGAAACTATACACGTAAGCATTAAGTTATTACTTAGGCAATATAATTACAAGTTTGATCACATATAAAAAATAGGAGCCAACAACAATGTCATCCCTCAAGGAACTTTGTATGAAGAGTAGGAAAAGCTAATGATATTATAGGTCAACCAGGTAGCTACAATAAAAGAAGATGAAGCATATTAGACATATCTAAGAAAATTCCTTAGGTCTAAGAGAATTCTCTTTAACTCCCTAACTGATAAAGAAAACTTGCAGGCCTAAAAGCCTCAGATCCAAGAGAAGTTCCTTCAAATTCCTAGTTTATCAAGAAAATCTTATATATTAAAAGGCCTAAAATCTATAAGAAGTCCATCTAACTCCTTAGCTTATAAAGAAAAGCCTACATTTTTAAAAGCCTAAGACTCAAGAGAAGTCTCTTAGCATAAAGGAAAACCCTAAAGTTTATGAGCCTTATATCTAATAGAGGTTTTTTTTATAGATATCGATAACCGATCCCAAAGCAACAATAGGTTGAAAATCCCTAGAAATTAGTTAAAATTTTCAAATTTGTTAAGTAAGAGTTCTATAAATATATCAAGCTAACTTAATATCTTTTCACTAGAAAATTGTCAAGATAAAAGAGCTAATCTCTACAAGCTTGCTAGGTCCTTTGTAATTCTCTTTAGATCCCTTTAATTAATTATTCTTTAATTTTTGGAAAAAAATGAAGATGAAAGGATATTAACTTAAGCATAAAAAATATTCTTTGAAAAAGAGATTAAAAGAAAAATTTGTAACTTCAGCACTTATTTATATATTCTAGGATGAAGTTAAATTTTAAAATGTTTTATGTAAGTGGATTGTCAAGTATGTATGTGAGATTTTACATAATTTTAGTGACATAGTTGATAAAGTTATCAAATTTGATCTTTAAATCTTATGAATTAAGTTTGAATCTCTTAAGATGAAATTGCTAAATTAATTTTAGATTTGATTAAAGTTACTTTTTCAAAACTCTAGAAAAGAGACATTGGAAATGATGTTATCTAAGTAAGAAGAGGAACAAGTAAAGATTGACAATAAAAGTCGTGGTAATTTTCTTGGCTAAAAAAGAGGAAGAGTGGATATAGTTCATTTTATTTTCAACTCAAATTAAGTGCATGGTTTAAAAGAATATGATAGAGGATATTGATTTGTATATGTAACTAAAGTATAACTAGAGTTCTAGAATCTTGACAAGTGGCACTTTAAGATTATTATTTAATAAAAGTAATTAACTTATATATTAATTTAATTTATTCATGAAATATTTTAATTTTAAGTAAAATTTTCATCTAAATTGGTATAATTCTGTTGTATGCACATATAAATAAGGTAAATAGTAGTTACAATAAATAATTTATTACTTTGAAAAAAATTTTAAACCTAGGACAATATTTTAAAAATTATTTCCTTTAAAAATTTATTACAACTTTAATATTCTTAAAATCAAATAAAGAAATATCGTAGAAGTTCAAATTAATTATTTTTTGTATTATAAGAAGTCAATCTCTTCCACCATTTATATTGTTTCTTTGATGTAATTAATGTCATAATAGTATTTTTGTTAAATTAAAATTTGATTGATTATATATCACTTTTTATGTTAAGATAAACAATAAATTTCAATAAAAATTTAACTAATTGCAATGTGTCATTTGATACTTTATATAAGAATAATATGACATGATAAATATAAATAAGAATCGAATGAAGATTTTATTTTGTATTCAAATGTTTTATACCTTACTCTAAAATTATATTTTATTGAATAAATTTAATATTTTAAATAAAAACATTATACACTGCAATTTTGGTTAGACATAGTAGATAATAATATATTATTTTAATAAATATAATATATAACCACAAAAATAAAATTGTAAAGTTACTTACTTTTACATGAAAATAAGTCCAATTAGTACATAGAGAACACATTAATGCCAATGTGAATTCAAATTAATTATGTTTCGGCCTTCCTCATAGAAAGATGATAAAAAATTTCCCAATGGTGGAGAAAATAAAGAGCTTGGTTTATTATTAACTTGTGGTGCATTTGAAGAAAAAGATTAACATGATTTCTAGAGAAAAAGCAAATGACCCTATGATGGGTGAGAATTTTTTTTTCTTGTAGTACATTAGTTGTGAAAGGTTGTAGCAATGATAGTATTACAGGCAAAGCAATAATTAGATCAAATAAAAAGCAAGGCATATTAGTGTTATCCATGTTTTAGAAAAAGGGGATTTGAAAACACAACATGTTAGTAGGTCTTTCCCCTCTCATTTACTTATTTTGTTATTTCCACTTATTTTTTAAAATATGAACTTATTAAATTTTCTACAAGTTATATGTAAGATTAACAAAAGTAGGTGTGACAATTAATGGTTACAACACAAGTTTGTCATGTTCTAGAGACCAAAAGCGAAGAAAAAGACAAAAATCAATTTCCTTCTCTAGTTCATTATTTTTTTAGTAGGTAATCACTCTCTTTAAATATAAGATTAAACATATTTATTTGTTTATTATTTGGGTTAGTCAATGTATTTAATATGCTAGATAGAGAAAATTAATTTTCTAGGGATTTTGATTTATTAAGTTAAATATGTTTTTAGATAAGGGTTTAAAAGTCAATTACATGAATTAAAATAGATATAGATGTTAAAGCATTCAATTTACTAAATATGTTAGATATGGATTTTGTCCTCTTTCGTTATGTTTATGTTTATGATACTATGTTTGTTATTACTGAAGTTGTTTAGAGCTATACAAAAAGAATCTGGTGGTGTAAGAGAAGCTACCACAGATATGAAATGGGATATCAGTCGATGAACCACTCTTTATGTTTCGGTAGTTAATATGTTTGGTAAATGATTAAACAATAAGTTATACAACATATGTGTCATTGGATTCTCTCTCAATGAATTTGATAAATGTATTGGTAAATAATTAACGAATGAGTTGTATATGTTTTGTTTTTTACAAAAGCATTTTAAAGTGATTTTCATGATTTAGAAATTCTTTTTAAGTGGTTTATGTGTTTTTACCTATTGCTTCTGGAAAATAGAAAAGAACACTCTATGGTATGGTTTTTCTTCCTTTCAATATGGTTGCACAAAGGATCAATTTCAGATGTTTGGATATTTATTCTTTTTTTGTAAATATGGTATTTAAGTATTATTCATGATTTTGATCTAGTACAACTACTCGATGGATCTTTATGTTATTATATTGAGAGATACTATTACATTCTAATGCAAGTTTGTATATGTATCAAGGTTTATAAGATTTGGGCCACCTTTATAACCTTAAATCCTGAACTAATCATAGCCCTTAACTTGAGGTGTAACAAAGTTGGTATCGAAGCATATGTTCTATTTAGGATTGAGACATAAGTGCTATTATACTTAAAAGTTTATGGTTGAAAGATTTTGGTTAGATTGCTAACTTATGAACAACTGAATTATATAAGTTTAAACATATCTATTATGCTTGATTTTTCATTCTTTAAATTCCTTATCATGGAATCAATTGAATGTAGTTTAAGTTTTTTCATTTTGTGTTAATAATTTTTCTTTATTTTCTTGTAACAAAATAAGAAGATCAAGGACATGACTCTTATGTAGGTTAAAAGAGCATTAAGATCTAGATTAAGAATTGATAGAGGTTGATTAGGCACCTTAATTTAAGGTTCTAGTTGGAGAAATTTTAGGAGGTAAGGTCAATTTAAAGCTAAATTATCTTTAAATATAGACCTGAGAGCTTTAGGATTTTATATGGTGGATAAAGGAGGAATATGGCTAATGTGATGGCTAGGTTGGAACAGTTTCTAGTAGCATCTTCAACATTAGTAGTTGTAGCAGTTCCATAACCTATTGTTACTCTATAGGCTGGCGTTTAGAGGCCTACTAAGTACTTAAAGGATTTCACCATATATAAGCCTCATATAATCGGTGTTAAGCTTAAGGAAGAGGTTAAGTATTTTCTTAAAGAAGTATAGAATATCTAGTATTCTTTGGGCACATTAATGTTTGGTATGGGTTCCTTTTCAATTTCAATAGCTATAAAAGCTTCTAGTCATTATTTTTGTCAAGCTAATAAAATTTAGAACTCTTTTATATAACTCTATCTTATAAATCCTTGAATTAGCTCTTTTAGGGAACTTTAAAGGACAATGAGAACCTTCTCTACCACTAAGCTTTTAATTTTAGGGTTTCTTTATTCAAGGAAGGATTTGAAGTAAGATTAGAGGAGATAATGACAACTCTTCTAGTTCTTTTTTCTCTTTCTTTATCTTATGTTCAAATTATTTCGTTTTAATTTTTTTATCATATTTATTAATTAAATCCCTAGCTATAGTTAGGGACATAACTTGTGATGTATTCTTAAATTATTAATGTATTATTTGATTATTTGTTAGTTTAATTTATTATCTTTATTTTTAATCTTAGTTTTATGCCTGATCATCATAAATTCAATTTTAAGGATTGTATGAATGATTAAAATGAGAGGTATGATTTGTGAATTAAGAGAATGAACACTTAGATCTAGAGAACAAAAGTATCCTAGACTATTGTGATAACTAAATAGATTAACTATGCCTATTGAATTTGATTACGTTGAATTTCAAATCCTCTTATTAGGGCTCCTTTTAGGAACTTTGAAGGCCAATGACAACCTTATTTACCACGAAGCTTTTAGTTTTTAGGGTTTCTTTATTCAATGAAGGATTGAAGTAAGATTAGAGGAGATTATGACAACTCTTCTAGTTCCTTCTTCTCTCTTTATTTTGTGTTAAGATTATTTTGTTTTATTTTTTATTATGTTTAGTAATTAAATCCCTAGCTAGAGTTAGGGATATAACTTACGATATATTCTTGAATTATTAATGTATTATTTGATTATTTGTTAGTTTAATTTATTATCTTTATTTTTAATCTTGGATTATGCCTTATCATCATAAATTCAATTTTAAGGATTGTATAAATGATTAAAATGATAGGTATGATTCGTGCACTAGAATAATGAACACCTTAGATCTAGAGAACAAAAGCATCCTAGACTATTGTTATAACTAAATAGATTAACTATGCTTAATGAGTTTGATTAGGTTGAATTGCAAATCGAGAGGTGGTAGTTGCCTAATTAAATATAAATGTGTGCCTTGAGAGAGGGCATAGATACATTAGGTAAATTTTTATTTCAACCTAGATAACTAATCTTGCATGATAATTAAAATATTGTATAAGTGAACTCTGAAACCTTAGTATTAGTTTTGTTGATTTTTCTTTGTTTAATTATTTTGTCTTTATTCGTTGAGTAATTTAATTGTTTCTCCAAATCTTATTCATTTTAATGTCATAGTTTGACTAGGATTAATAAGCTTAACAGCGTAGTTCCCATAGGATCAATACTTTGGATATCTTTAATTTTAATAAATTACTACAATTGACTTTATATACTTATTATAGATTTAGCTAATCCAGCTTTCGAATTCATTGTTAAGAGACTATTCAATTTTTATTTTCATAATCATAGTTTTTAAATTTATTTTATTGTATTTTCCTTTGCTTATGTATAATTTAACACTCTTTTATATGGCATCTTCAAGATTGGTAGCAAAACCATGCATTTTTAGACCTAACAACACAAATTGTTAATATTTTGAACTAGGTGAGGATGAGTGACCAAGGGTACAAGGGGGCATATTGTCATTGTAGAATGTATAGGCATCCTTTCCATACATAGATGAACTTAGAGTGGGCTCTTAATATTGTGAAAAAGATGATTATATGGCTATCTATAGGAGGAATAGCATTAAAAATTTTTACTTTAATATATATCAATCGAGATGAAGTAACCATCCAAATATCTTTTGAAAAAGAAAAAAACTGGAGTAAGCAGACATTTGGGATTGCCTGGGTTCTAATAATGACCTTAGTTTCAATAAATACCATTTTCATAGGGTAATAGGATGGAAGAGATGATCTTAAACTTTATGTCTTCACTAAATGAAAAATTAGAAAGATTAGATAGATTAGGTAAATTTGAAAATCACATGGACCTCCTTGAATAAATGACATAGTTTAATTATTTATCCATCATAATTTGGAGACCCAAGTCAAACAAATAGCCAAGATGGATTGTGAAAGAGGACAAGATAAGCTTCATAGACATATGAAGATGAACTTAAGAGACCAAGTGAGTGACAAAACATTTAATATTAAAGATGCTAAAGAGGAGATTAGACTAGCATAAGGAAGTGGGCAATGACATAATAAACAAAAGTGGTGTACCTAAGAGGATTTGATACTATGAGACTCAAGAAAGCTAAAACCAGATTAGGATAATCCATTGAACCCTTACATATAAAGAATCCAGCACCCTACTTTTCTAGAATGCCACAAGGTTAATCAATCCTTGATAAGTTCAGAAACTTCAATGAAGAACCTAAGAGAAGAACTCCCCTTAAGTCTGGACAATCATAAATGTGTTTTTGATTAATTATTGAATGTCCTTTACAAAGATGAAAATTTGAAGGTTAACAAAATATTAATGAGTCTTGGAAAGTGAAAAACCAAACTTAATGATTCTAGAAAAATGAAAAGCCAAATTTAATGATTCTAGGAAAATGAAAAACCAAACTTGGCTAACAAATTTTGAAATTCGTTCAAACCAAGTAATTAATTCTAAAATATCATATAGAGCCCAAAATAATTTACATTAAGCCAAAATAAGTTAGCCTATATATGAACTTAAGCTAAGCCACTCAATGTTTAGTGTTTTTAGGAAAAAGATCTTCAATATTTGCATCCTTTATTTCAATGACATTAATGGCTACTTGATTAGTTATTAGGTCATTTTTTATGTTTTTAGAGTCAAAAGGAATTCCCTTAACCCATATGTCTTAAACAAATCCATTCAATGCTTCTTTAAATCTATAATAAGCCTACTTGAAATAAGTAGTAGATCACTTGATGTGTTTGAAACAACTTTTTCCATTTGATGAATCACATCATCCCCTCTCTCCTGAAAAGGATTCTTTCTTGAATTGTCACCTGCATAAAAAGTAAAGAGATCAACAACATTGAATAAGGAATTAATTTGTATTATCAATTTATATCCTCTCTAAGAACGAATTTATATTTCCTTTAGGCTGGAAACCTCTCCTTTCTTATGTACACTCACATCTAATTACCTGGTTTAAAAATAACACGCCTCCTCTCTTTATTAGCCTTAGATGCATATTGCTCATTTTTCTTTTCAATTTTCTACCTAACATGTTCATGAAGTTGCTTAAACATTTCATCTTTTCTTTTTCCCAACAAGGATAAATCTTTCATCTATAGAAAGTGGTAATAAATCCAAAGGAGCTAATGAATTAAAACCATAAACTATCTCAATAGGATAATATTCAATAGATGAATGAATACTTCTATTATATGATAATTCAATGAAGGGCATGCAATCTTCCTATTTCTTCAAATTCTTTTAAAAGATACTCCTGAGCAATTGAGTTAAAGTTTTATTAGTAACTTTAGTTTCGCCATCAATTTATGGATGATAAATTGTATAAAATAAAAACTTAGTACTAAGCTTTCTCTACAAAACTTCTAAAAAAACAATACTCTTAGGCATACCATGAAGTCTCATAATCTTTTTAAAGAATAAATCATTAATATAAGTTTCATTATTAGTTTTATCGTATGGAATGAAATATATCATTTTAGAAAACCTATCAACAACTATAAATATTCCTTTTATTTGAGTTAGTTAGCCTTAAAATAAAGTGTAACAGCTTGGATCACTCCGCTCACAGATATTGTTCGCTTTAGGCCATGGCCCAGCCAAGCCCTCACGGTTTTGCTTTTCCTACACCTTGGGAAAACATGTCTATGGGAGAGATGTATCCATACCCTTATAAGGCGTACTTCGTTCCCCTCTCTAACCAATATGGGAATCTCACAATCCACCACCATGCAGGGCTCAGCGTCCTCGCTGACACACCGGTTCGGGCACTGGCTCTGATACTATTGTAATAGCCTGGACCATCCCACTCACAGATATTGTCCGCTTTGGGCTTTGGCCCAGCTAAGCCCTCATGGTTTTGCTTTTCCCATATCTTGGAAAAATGCGTCTTGTGAGGGAGAGGTATCCATACCCTTATGAAGCATACTTCGCTCGCCTCTCCATCCGATATAGGATATTACACTATCCATCCCCCTTTAGGGCTCAGCGTTCTTATTGACACACTAGTTCGAGCACTAGCTCTGATACCATTGTAATCGTCTGGATCATCCCATTCACATATATTGTCTGCTTTGGGCCTTGGCCCAGCCAAGCCCTCACGATTTTACTTTTCCCACCCATGGAAAAATGCGTCTAAATAATCTAAGGACAATTTTACACATCTAACATGCATATAACCACCTATGCAGTGAATATGCACGACATAAAAATATGCACGACATAGAAACACATAGACCTAGTCTATGACTCATGCCATACTGGTTAGGAACCACATAAGCCTAGCAAAGTTAGTCAAAAATGTAGTTTCAGAAAAATAAAACATTGTCCTTTACACTTAAAGTGTAGGTTTGTTGAAAACAATATCATGCCTCAAAATATGAAATAAAAACATCAGTTTCACTCTAAGTGCAAAGAGTTATTCAAAACAATGTCATTTATTAAATACATAAATATACTAGCATCTATTTGAGAATCAATTCTACTATGCATTACCTAAGTTTAAAATTCACATACAAGTCATTATGCATGTCTTGGGTTGTCCTAGTCCTATTTGAGAGACATGTTTTACCCAACTCACCTCAAAAGAAGGTATACACTCCTTTAACTTCAACAATCCTCTGTACGAGCTTCTTGATTCATAACTC
>JANQAP020000262.1:4769400-4796187 GCA_026874005.2 Erythroxylum coriaceum | reverse complement strand
GACGATAGCTGAGAAAGAAAGCAAGAACTAAAGAAGGTAGATGAAGATATTTGTGTTTTTGGGCTCTGATACCATATGAGAAAGAAGAGACTTTGAACAGTAAACAGTAAACTTCCGAAGAAGACTTGCAGCTAACTAAGATAGGAAGAATCTTCGGGCTGATGGCATTCAGTAACCACGATGCTAGGGCAGCATCTTGCTGCAGGTAAGTTAGATAATCTGTGTTTGGAATGAGCTCACCATCGGACTCAATCTTTACTGGTGGGATAGAGATGATTCCCTCTATGTAGGATTGAAGATTATGGCTGAAAGTAAGAAAAAGAACTGACTGTTTCCACAGAAGAAAGTTGGAATCGTCAAGTTGCAGAGTGATTTTCTTGAGCAGACAAGGAGAAGGAGAAGAGGTAGAAGAGAGATGTGCAGGTATCGTATTTATTAAATCACCTTGGATATCAGAAGGAGAGAATGCCATGAGTAAGGAGAAAGGGATAGATTGACTTGAAGAAGAAGACAGAAAATAAATAAAGAGAAGACAGACGATAGCTGAGAAAGAAAGCAAGAACTAAAGAAGGTAGATGAAGATATTTGTGTTTTTGGGCTCTGATACCATATGAGAAAGAAAAGACTTTGAACAATAAACAATAAAGTTGAACAATAAGAAAACAGAACAGTTTGCACAAATGCAGCCTTTGATAGGCGCAGCACAGCCACCTCCTTTGCAGGGAACCGTTTGGAAAAAAGAAGCAACCTTTGCAGGGCAGGGAACAGACGAGCAAGGAGATGACTCACACCTTCTTAACTAATTCTTCATTTAATCAGTTAAAACAACGTTATTGACGTTATTGGTTAGTCCTTCAATATATAGAATGTGGAATATTTAGACCTTTCTAAACCTAGTCTCTCACCAATTAGCCGGTAAACAATTGGAAGATGGGTGAACTCTCACTATTTAACATCCAGAAGGCGTTGACCTGGCATAATTAACGTGAAGACTCTCACTGGTAAGGAAATTGAAATTGACATTGAGCCGACTGAAACTATTAATCGGATCAAGGAGCGGGTTGAAGAAGTTCACCTGCACTCCAAAGGCTAAACCACGCTGAGAAGCAGCTCGTAGATAATAAGACAGCTTGTGACTACAATTTTGAGGTGGCTCAATCGGTACTCCACCTTGTACTTGCCCTGAGATGTGGTCGTTTAAATAGTCTTATTATAGCTAAAGGTCTTAACAAGTTTGTAATGCTTTATACTTAGCTTATTTCTAACTCTTTGCAGCTTGTATATAACTCTGGATTGCCTTTAAGGCCTAATTCATTATATTTTCTCTAAAAAAGATCTTGCCCATTCTTTACATTTGTGTTTTCAGGATGATGAATAGGCCCGTTGGAAACTAGAACAAACAACCAATAATATCAGTAAGAGTTGTTTTGTGAAGGATACCACATTCTAGAGTTTTTCGTTTAGTTATTTATCATTTGTCATTGATTTGCATTGATAGCAAAATCATCTATGATATATTGCTAACATTAAAGTGTTTGAAGGTGTTGTTTTATCCAAATATGACAGAATAATTAAACGATATAATCTATAATATATTATTAATATTGAAGTGCTTTAGGGTGTTGTTTCTATCTAAATATGTAAGTTTGTCTTATTCAATTATTAAATTGAATTACATGTGATATCTAAATTTTTATTTGATTTTAATTTTATATTGTAAATCAAGTTGCAGTATATTTTTGTTTAAACCATCTTCTTTATCGCTACTCTTTATTAACATTTTTAACAAATACTAATTTAAGATAAATCTGTTATATGCTTTGTATGATCTATTAGTTTAACCGTATTTTTTATTATCTTGAAAGAATCAAATTTCTGATATCATACTCTATCGAATTTTCAATATAATACAAAATAAGTATTTTTATTTTCAATGATAATATAGATATTCAATCTTTTAAATTTCTGAAATTTAAAATAATAATAACGATTTTAAAATTGCCAAATTGTTTCAACCACGTACAGCCACAGCTCTATTTATACTCATTTCATACTTGAAACGTTATTACTAGTTATCATAGTTACGCCAACTCACTAAATGTAGTCCGACAAAACGACCATCCAACAAGTTTCAGATAATTTCAGGTACACTTAACCAACCACCTCTGTGCACTAAATCATCCAGAAACATGCAGCAATGATGCAAAAAGTGGACGCGGTCTAAAGAGATTTGAATCGCATGATCCATCAAGGAATAATGTAGACCACTTCACGAATTATTGTGCAAGCCTAAGCAACTTAGAAAGTAGACAAGCAAGAGTTTGCAAAGAGAAAGAGCCAACTTTGATGCTTATGGGGGAAAAGGGTCGAGGGGAAGAGAGTTGAAACTGGGAAGCATCATGTACTAGGAACGTGACAATGTTACCGACGTCTCTTTTTGATGAGGTGTTGTGGGTTAGAGACTTTGAACTTGCCACACAAATTGCTTACCTAACCACTACTCGTCCACTGCTGTAAAAAAGATTGTCAGCCAGCACCTCTTACACTTGTATGGTTTGGTTACTTGCTGCATTTGCATACCCCAACAGACCCTGTGGTCCTCTGCTTTTCTAGAAGAATTGATCGCAGACACAAAAGAGCAACTTTTCTTCTACTTGTATGTGTATGTTCACATTATTGCTCATAGGAGTGGGGTTTAATCTTCTAAATGCCAAAGCCTAACAAAACCATATTTATAGTAACAATATTCTATAAAAATAAGTAAATATACTGAAGGTAATTTCTAGATAAGTCACCTAAATTATATGTAATCCTGTTCATTGTCTAGTGATTTTATCTTGAAGGCTGAAGGAGAATAGAATTTTATGCTTTTTAACATTTGGGGAAAAGAGCACGTTCAAAACACCCGATTACTATGTTGGATATATGCACGCGGGAATAGCTTGAACATGGACTCTCATTGGTCTAGCGCAGACAACCAAAAGATGATCACACCACATTCTGGTCTCTGGCTACATCAGAATAGCAGGAAATGAGTATGTATGGATAGACATGCCCGCCGCAGGAAAGTTGAAAAAACTAGTAAGTTGTTTGACAAAATTTAAACATCTGCTCGTCCTTTTTTGGCAAAGGCACCTTCCTATTGTAGATTTATAGTACACCTTTTGCATGAAATGGAACAAGTCTGGTCGTTACTTTTACCCACCAAGGCTCTGCATGTACAATTGTACAAATAATAATGAGAATTTGTATGACGATACAAGTTGAGTTCCTTCTTTTTCCTTGTTTTGGATTGATAGATTTCCTGCACTAGTATATGACGTTTAATTAATAAAATGATTCCTCCATAGTTTATTTTATGATCCCAAATTGGTGTAACAGACAACTCTGTTTGATACTAGAAAAATTAAACACCAATGTAAATAAAGTTTGCTAACGTATGTAAAGACTTGAAGGTGGTCACAATTTGGCATATGGACTAACAACCGTCGGGTAACCTTTCAGGAACAGCCGTGTTTTGTGACATAAAATTGGTGGGCCAAAAACTCCTTTTGTTATCATCGAAAATAATTATCTTGATTTGGCCATCTCCATACACTTTCCTCCTCCACAAATAGTGTTGATCAAGTAAAATCTCCCATTACACAGTCTAAAAAAGGATTAGCACCACAACCAACAATCATCTCCAAGATAAGATTGATTTTCATTTTGAATTAATCCTCACCCACTCATTTCCTCATCTTCTTGTAGCCATTTGATATATAAGCTGACGATATTTGCTACTTCATCAACTTATAGTGCCACGTTTTGCACATGCATGCAGCACCATAAACCACTACTGATCCTTGGAGTAATCGAGAGGGCGATAGTACTTATGCTTCATCATGTTACATAAGGCCATTTTTACCTAAACATTTATCGCAAAACAAATCAAATAATGTATAGCAATATCAAGATTTAATGTGTTTATGAAATATTATGGGTTTGAGTTACTCTCTTATAGGAATTAGGTCCTCGTAAGTGAAACCTTGTCCAGAAATACTAAATACACTTCCCGAACTGGATTGAACAATAACTTGAATACAGAAAGATAGGCAACCATGCAAGGTTTTAAACAGTTCTTCTAGTAGGAATCTCACTCCCTTCTTATTTTGTTCAACGAATCCCATCATATTCAATTTAATAAGGAAAGACGACTTCTTTCCATACTGGTATGATTAACCTCACGATCTCTTCTTAGCTTCTTTTCCTATTAAACTTCAATATATGACGGAAAGGGACATGCAATTAGGGTGGAATATTATTTTCTAATGCTATTATTGCATGATTTGAGAAGTCATTGATCTTTAAAACAATTATTGTTTGGTTTTGAAATCTTTAAAGGAAGAACAGAGAAAGAAAGAAAGAAAGAAAAATCCCATGTTTTCTTGCTTACAGTTCTGACTAGAAAACAAGAAAAGAGTTGTTTGTTTGTAAGAGAGGAAATAGCCAACAAAGGGAAAAGGTTGAGGGAGAAGGCCACCTTTTCATATGGGGGCAGGCGAATGCTATAGATAGGAGATCGGACAGGGACATGTAGACGCCAATGTCACGCCAATCTCCTTATCTCCTCATCTACAAGTTCTCCTGTATAAATATATATATCTTCCCGTCTCCACCAAATATAAAAGCCTTTGATAGGTCCATACCCCTCTCTCAAATCATCATTTGTTTCATTTGCACTCTAATTTACTAAAATGTCTTCCCCACCCCACTCACTATATCTTATAGGAACGATAGTTTAACTTATAATGAATAAATAAACTTGTAACTTTTCATATAAGACACATGGAATTGCATATAGCTCTGTTACTCCTTGGGCTTTTGGTAGTGCGTATAAGGATGCATGATTGTTCGGTAGAACATTTCAGCGGTGGGATGGAGTCGAAATGACTAAGGATAGTTCAGTCATTGGACAGAACAGAAGAAAATATCCAACTCGGTGGTCCACTTTCAATATGAAAGTAAGTGGTTGTTTCCTTGAACTATGCTCTCTCTGTAAATCTTTGGGGCCACAGTCGATTGTCTTCTAACCAAAGGAAAGTAGAAAACCACCGAGTTCGAGCAGTAGACGCCCAAGCACGTCCATACAAAATCAAGTTGTTGATAAGTGTTGAAATTTACTGATGTAGATGCTCTGAAATACAGCTACCATATACGTAAGTGTCACTTATAAACCAAACTTTGTCTTCAGACAAACACAAACACGGTTGTTTGCATGAAGAAGAAAGTTTTTAATTTGCAGGTTTCTTTGGAAATGGAATCAGATCTAACCTAATTTTTATCTGAACCAAACTCACTCCTTCAATAAAATTTATTAATTTTTTATTCTAATATTTTTACTAAAGTATAAATCAAGCCCTATTTAATATTTTTAAATTAATTGAATTAAACTCAAACTAACATAACCTTTGATTATGTCAAGGTTTTCCAAATTAGGTGGTGATACATAATTTTTAATTTTTTATGTTCACTTTACAAAATTACAAAAACCTTTATCACCATTGACTATTCTCATCCCTAATTTCCACATTTTTGTCACTGTGCATCTTACGTCTTATACACTCTTTCTGCACTCCAATGTCTTTTTTATCAACCATCTTCATCTTCGTTGCATTCGTACGACAGATCCCTAATGTTTGTGTGGCCCACCGTTGACCAACATTTCCAATTCGGTGAGTTATTCTTCTTCATCTTGATTTTTTAGAATCTTAAGCTCTTTTATACTTCTGCAGCTATTGGTATTCCTCTTTTATTTTGCCGTTCTATAAGATTCAATTTTGATATACACCTAATATCATCCTAAATTCACTTATAAATATTTAAAACTCTTTGTTTTAAGAGATAACCATTACATGCCACATGTTCTTCATAAACTGCATATTACATTGTTGCTATCAAGAAGTTTAAGATCGATGACTTCCATTCTTTGTATTACAACCAATTAATTAGAAGAAAAGATGTGATTACTAGTTAGATATTGTCTAATTCTCTAATGAGAACTTTCAATCAATTTTAGAGTTAGTTTTTCCTTTTTCTTTTCTTTTTTTTTCTCATATTTTTGGTAAAGTGTTAAGGTTCATAGTTGAAACCCTAGTCTTACTTTCCCTAGATGATTGACTTTTGATTTGGATGTTCGTATTTGTTGAATTAAGGGAGATTTCAATTGATATGTTGATGATAACAAAACATAAGCACTACTAATAAATTTATTATTTTGATAAGAAACAACATAAGAACAAGATATAGTCAAAACCCAAGAGATAGTTCATAAAGATGATAAAGAAAAGTTGAAGCTTGCAACCATTGAAGTGAAAATCAAGTAGAAAAAATGATCAAGGCACATCAAAGTCATTTTATATTTTGTAATATTAATTGTGATCTCATTTAATTACTTTGATAATCTTAAAGGCTCACCATGTATAAATATTTCATCCTACTTCATTACAAGAGCCTTTCATTCATCACGGGTTATAAAAGCTTTTGTTTTAGAAGAAAAGCCTTTTGATATTTCAAATACTCCTTAGAAGACAATTTAGAAAGTTGTTTTTAATTAAGATTATGTTAAACAAAACAAGTTTGAGCATTTGAAGTTGTAAAAATAATATTTTTAGGGAACTGATCGACTAATTTAGGTTAGTGATTGACTAATATAAGTGAAATGTGTAATATGTGAGTTTATGGACACATTAGTCGACCAATATGGTGATATGGCTGATCAATGTCCTTTTCAAGGATACATTGGTCGACTAATATGGTTAAGTGGTCAATCACTATGAAATGGCTAGCAAATGTTTATGTGCTAATGCACATTAATACACTAATATGACTTAGTGATCAACTAATATACATTAAACTTGTAACAAGGTTGTTTCTTGACATATTAAAAGACCAATATAATGATATGGTCAACCAATGTTCTGTTAAGGCATGCATCGGTCAACCAATATGCCCTAGTGGTCAATCAATGTCTTAACGATGAGTGAATCTATGCATTCATTGTACTACATTGATCGACCAATGCTCTATAACTAGTTATTGTAATGACTACTTTTTTACTCCAGCAACTAATAAGGGTCAAAACCCTACAAATACATATTTTTTCATTAATTGTAGCATTATGAAGTATTTGGGTGTCTTTTATGCACATTTTTAGTGTTTATTAAGCATTTGAGCATTTATTATCTCATATTTGAGTGAGTGAGTCTCTTTAGAATTATCAAGTGGTAAAGCTAGATATTTTGGGTTGAAAACTTTTGTTCAAGTTGTATATTTTACTTAGGAGTATCCAAAGTGGCATTGAGGTTCCTCTTCACAGTTAAAGATGATTGTAAATGGGTTTCTCTTTACTAAGAAAATATTGTACAAAGGTTATTCTTCGCATTAAAAGAAGAGTTATAGTGAAATTTCAAGAAGAGTCTTGGGAGTAGACATAGCCAAGTTTGTTTTCTAAACTATTATAAATTAGTTAATGTTTTTCTTTCCTTACCCTTTCTACATTATTATTTAAATATTTCATTGAAATTCATTATTTTATGTCATTAGGGACTAACAAGTGGCATCAGAGTATACCTATTAGGCTAACATTTCAAATGAAATCCTATAGCAAAGATCATAATGGCATATTCATCAACATCATTATCATCATTTAACCAAGAGAGACAAAACATTAGTAGAGTCCCCTTCTTTGATGAGAATGGCTATCTCTACTAGAAACAAGATGAAAATTTTCTTAATAATTAAAAGTAAAGATTTATGAAAAATAGTTTCAAATGACCTATTTATACGTATGCAAATCATAAATAATGAGAAGGTCCTCAAACTAAAGGAAGAATGGAAATCTCAACATAAGATAATGATTTTTTTGAATAGTAAAGTCATAAATATCTTATTTTATCCATTATAAATAAATAAATTTAATAGAATCTCTCTGTCTGAAATAGCTTATGAAATTTAGCATGCATTAGACATTACATATGAGGGCACAAATCAAGTTAAAGAGAGTAAAGTGACAATGATAATCCACCAATATGAATTGTTTCAATAAATTATAATGAAAGCTTTCTAGCATATACACAAGGTTCCCTAATATTATTAATGCTTTATTAGGTCACCTATGAGGATATGAGAAGCCAAGGTAACGACTATATAAGAAGCCAAGGATACCATTGGAGGAGCTCATTAAATCTCTTCTCACATATTAAATAAGACATTAAGAGAAACAAAAAGAAATAACACTTAAAAAAGAAAAAAGACTTGACATTCAAACTCTAAAAGGAGGATACAAGTGAAGAAAAAGATATATCTACAAGTGGAAATATGATGCCGACCTCACAAAGAAATTCAAGAAGTTTTTAAAAAAGAACTTTTCTAAAAAAAACTTTAAAGAAGGTAGAAGGTAAAATTGACTCAAACACAAATCTTTTAATATTATTTCATTTCGATGTAGGAAGTACAAACATATGAAGTCCTAATTTCCTCTAATAAGAGATAGTTACAAGCATTAAAAAGAAAAGATAAGAAGGAGAAGAAGAATCAAAACAAGAACAAAGCACTTAAATCATCAACTTAGTATGACAAAGTGAATTAAAAAATAAAACATTTGGAAGGAGAGATAGTTTAAATGTGTTTTATAGTTAAGGAACATGATGAGGTAATATCCAACTCTAATTCATGTTATAGTGATAATGATTTGACATATGGTGAACTAGTCAAAATTTTAGAAATCATGAGTAAGAAAAGAAGAAAATTATCTTTTAAACCTAAAGAAGTCTAAAAACTTTTGGATGCATGCATAAATAAGAATAAAAAGATGAAAAGTAAATTTTATAATATTAAAGGATCTAAAAATATAATCATTGATGACAATCATATATTATATACAAAGCTTGAAAGTGAAACATTAAAAAAGGAGATCAATTTTTTAAAGGAATAATTATCCAAATTTGCTATAGGAGTAAAAAACTAGAAAGCATGTTAGGAGCTCTAAATAATTCTAATAATAGGTATAAGATAGAGTATACTTATAGGAGTACACCAAACAGCAAGACTATATTTTCTAAGAGAGACTATATGTATAGTGAATAGACTTTACCTGAGATGGAAAATGAGTATGATACACTCATATCAAAACCAGTATATACATACAAGATATGCACCATGCACCTCCCTAAAAACAAACCTCACACTTTCATATACCTAGGTATAAAGTTCAATACTCTCAAGGGGAAGAATAGTTATAACTTTTGTGACAAAATACAAACCTACTCATACCCCCTTTATGCCTTAAGGCTACGTTTGGTTAAACATCAAGTTTTGAATGTAATGGAATGATTTATAATAGAATATAATGTAAATGGATGTAATATTAAAAATTGTTGTTTGGGGGCGATGTAAAGCTTCATATTATAATATAGTGAAATGTTGTTTAGATGAAGGGTTTATAATGTAATATAGTGTAAAGTTATTTATCATTTTATATTCTATCTTAAACCCCCTAAATCGGAAGTTTTTCATTTTTACTGTTTAGGATGGAATGAAATATAATATGAAACCCTCCTCATCCATCTCATTCCATTCCACTCCATTCCATTATAAACCCTCCTCCCAAACGATGGAATAATATTACATTTCATTCCATTCCATTAATAAACCCTAACCAAACATAGCCTAAAGAAGCATTCATTAATCCTTCATTTATAATAGGCATCATGTATATAATCATCGTAACTTATTTCACTACCTTAGAAGAACATTCAACACCTTTAATATTCAAAGAGGGATTCCTTGTTATTTATACACACATAGAAATTCAATTAGTATATTTATGTGTCTTAAGTATGTCATTTTATAGTAAATATGGACATGTTGATAGATTTTGCTTTCTCAAACAAAAATTGACAAGTAAACTCATGAAACTATTAGTTGAGAAAAAAAAAAGACTAATAATCAAGGACCCATGTTTGTTTCGTACCTAAAACAAAGTGATGACTTGTTATATAGAAAAGGAATAAAAGGTACAAATAATTAAGGCACATTTTTCAATTGTATACAAAGTGTTTAATAGAAAGATTCTTATTATTTATACATGTTGGTTTTTTATGTAACCTCTTTGCCTATAATAAAGTCTTAAAGATTCTATTATAAGATGTAGATAAATTAACCCTTAAAGAATAAACACCAAAACTTTTCAAAAGAGCTAACTATTGAACTAAGTGATGGAGATGAAAAGTATGAGATGCTTCTAATGGATTATAAATTCAAAAAGAATCATCACATATCGTAGGTAATATTCAAATCATATCTTGCATTTATTTGTAAATTTGATTTTAACTCCTTTGTGAAGAATGTTTGATTTTCACTATAAATAAGGGATTGAACAATTTTTAAAGTATAGTGTGGATCTTAGTACTAGGGATATTAATGTCCCAGTCTGTGGCTCGACCCGACCCAACTTTATAATTTTTTAAAAAATTAAAAAATGTCATCATTTTTTACTCTTTAGGGGGTGTACGGGCCGGGTCGAGCCTACCCGGGCCAAACTCGGTCAACCCAAGCCGAGCGAGCCGGGCCAAAATTGACATTCTTAGTACCTAGACTTAGAGATTATATCCAAAATAGAGATATGAAGTTAAAATTTGTTGATACACTACACCAATTGATAATAGTTTAAATAAGGACATATTTTGCACAATTAGAAGAGAATTAGGTGTTAATGAAAATTTTATATGATAAGGATCCCCTTATGTGTTTTAAAATCATTCTTGATTGGATATATGTTTTAATTAGTTTTAAGGTTATTTTCTAACTTTTTAGAACGTATTGAATAACCTATATCAGAGTGTGGTCAACTAATATCCTTAAAATTTTGCTTTTTTTGTCTTTCCAAAGAGTTTGTATCAAGATTGGTTGTTAGTATGGTTAACTACACATAAACACTGGTCGAACAATGAAGTCATCCAATCTTCACATTTTAAGGGCTTCCGCTTCATCATTTCTTTTATTTTCCATCTTGTATGTTTATTTCTCCCAAAACCTATACAACTCACTCTTTTCATTGAAATTGCCTTCCCTATTTCATAATAATCTCATTAGATTACATCAAATTAAAAATTTTCATTCTTAGATTCAAATTTAGGGATCTCCAAAATTTTTCATAATTTAGAGTTATCTTTTCAAAATGATTCTTCCACAATCAAATTCAAAAATGAGTCAAGGATTTCATTTCATCTATAATGATAAATCTTTGATTGTGTTCAAATTTGACATTTTGGGCAGTTTGTCATATCTTTTTTATTTTTAAAATTATTTTGACCATTAAAATTATATATTCGTATGAAATTTATAGTTTGATAATGCAATTATGCTTGTTTAATTTCTTATAATTCCAACTTATAATTTTTTTAAAAAATTTCCCTAGTTGCTTTAATTGAATTTTCAGCTTAGGTACAATATCGAAATTGGGGACATTTCAAAATTACATACAATTAGGAATGTTTTTATCAAAATTTAATCTTTAAAATCAATTATTTTGACACTTTAAACGCTCATTAACACTCTTTCTTCGACAACTTTATCAATCTTAAATAAATTTATTTTGATCTTTTAACTAAGTTATCTTGATGCTTGACTCTTTACATTTTACATCTTTGGATAATTGATTTCTTTTTTATGATTCCAAAAATGGAGAGAAAGGTTGTTGATATTAGCTTTAAGGTAAGTGATGACATTCAAAGGGAGTGATTTTTATATTCCTCATACTTTATGAGTGATTTTTGTATTTTTCATATCTTTTGTGATATTTTATAATTGAGGAAATATACGCTATGTTTAAGTTAATTTATCCACATGTATGGATATTTGTTGTACATTTGATATTAAATATCACTTTTGTTCATTTTTTTTAAATGTCACTTTTGTTCTCGATATTGAATTATGTTTTATACATGAATTAAGGGGCAACCAATCAGTATCTTGATATAGACAGTTGTTTATGTGCTTAATTTTATTGTTGCTTTTTAATATTACAAATATTTTGTCATTATAAAAAATGGAGATTGTTAAACCAATGGATTACTTAAATCTTAGTTCTTTATAGCATAGGTCCTTCAAGCAATAACTTCATTGGCACAATAATAATTCTTCTCACTCTCCAAACTCTTTCTTTTCTTTTCTTTTTTCTTTTTTTAATTCCCTTGGAAAAAATAATTTTCGACTTTTTTTACTCCTTTGAGCAAATTTGGAGAAAATATAAAATTGCAATAATGAAGCACTTTAGAAGAAACATATTTTCCAATCACTATGTACCAATAATAATAGGCATATCTGACACTTTTCTCTAAAATTCGTTAGTACAACCCAAGTTTTAAGCTATCAAGTAAATGTAAATCCTTCGAGGTTTAAAAGTAATGAAATTTTTTCAAGAAAAATAGGGTAAAGGCTACCAATGTAGCTATAATCAATCAGGGAACGACTAAGTCTCAAAAGTGGTTATTCTTAAGAGATTAAATAGGGTAGATAATAATCAAAGAAAATATAATGTTTTAATCTAAGTGCCTTTATCATTTTAATGCATCTGGTTTAAAACTATAGTCTGAACATGAATATAAAAGCAAGTTCTAGAATTATCTAACTATGCATGATACACATACATAAAGAATAACAGAGCATAAACTAATGATATATTTCTCTTAAGCTCAAAAGCTCATAAATTGGTCTCATATGTGTAAATAATATGCAATTTTTTATTCAGGTTAACTCTTTCAATTACTACTAAAAAATATATAGCTTATAAAAGCAAGCCTATTCTAACTTTCATCCCTTTATATATTAATACAATTTAATAATCAATAATAACCTATAATGTTTTAGACATATTTTAACTACATCAGGATGTTAGTTAATAAGAATAAATAATAAAGATTATAATACTTAAGAAATTTGAACAAAATTCTTTGAAATTTCCATTAACCCCTTCCACACTTAAAAGTATATATTGTTCCCTAATCCACACAATAAAAGCATATAAAAATACAATATGAATGAAAAAATAAAGTGGGAAAGGAATATCTTTGTACTTTCCAAGTTATGTATAGAAGCCTCTTAATTTTTTAATGAGGTCTTGGTAGTTTGAAATCTTACCTTTGAGGTTTGAATAAATCTAATCATGAGGTCTTCTAATCTTGGCTTCTTTTCTTAAGGTAGGTGTTGCTGAAATCCTGGTGGAGGGTTGTTCTTTGGTTACCCTTGATATCTAAAAAGAAAAAGGCAATTCCTCCATCCTGGATTGTATGTATTATTGTAGGGATTATTATGGGGTCTAGGAGTATTCCCAATATAATCCATATGCTCAGGCTTTATCATTGCCAATCGTGCTTGACATTCTTGACCTAGATGTCCTAGCTTGCATACCTGACACTATATAGGGAATGCTCCTCTAAACCCCATAATAATTACCATCACCTATAGTGCTTGACATTCTTGAACTGGATGTCCTATCTCATATACCTGACATTGCATTCCTTAGAATAATTTGCAAATTCATTATAAACCCATCTATTTTATTGCTTAGAGCTTCGACTGGCTTACCAACATTGTAATCGGATCTATGTCATTTACTCCAACTGGCTTACTAAGCTTTGCTTGAGAAGAAAACACTAGAAGTTGTTCATTACCATATCTTTGATGAGTTCATGGGCTACTTCTGTTGTCTTATTGTTTAGTGTTCCCTTAGCAGTTGCATCAATCATTTGCTGAGTTGTTTAGTTGAGCTTACTATAGAAGGTTTAAATTTTCCCCTGATGGTAAACCATGATGTGGGCACCTACTTAACATCTCCTTAAATCTCTCCTATATATCATATAGAGTTTTTAAATTAATCTAAGCATAGGAAGAATCAATTTGGAAGTCTTAGCTGGTAGGAAGTACTTCAAAATAAACCTCTCTGTCATTTGGTTCCATGTGGTGATGGATCCCCCAGATAGAGAATTTAGCTATTACTTCTCTCAATTCCTTAATGAGAATGGAAATAACCTTAGTTAGATTGCGCCATTAGTGGCACCATTGGCCTTAAATGTGTCACAAATTTCTAGAAAATTTTCTATATGCTCATTAGGATCCTCATCTCAAATTTTGTTGAACTAGAAATACTACTTCACTATCTGAATAATGTTCGGTTTAATCTAAAAATTGTTGGCAGTGATAGTAGGTTGCACAATGCTGGACTCCATCCCTGTCAAGTACAACGTAACATAGTCAAACATTTTCCTCAGATGGTTTGCCATGATTTTTGATCCTTTAATCATAATGTGACATTCCAAGCCCCTCTATCTATCAATCTAACTCTAACTTTATATGTAAGATTCTTCAAAGATTTGTTTAAGCAGTCCTGTCAATCTTTGGATCTTTGTGAACTAAGTACGATGAATTTCCTCAGGTCATAAACTAACCCAAATACCTGTAAAAGTGAGAAAACCAAAGAGTTTACATAAATAATTTAACAAGTTAAAGAAAAAAAAGTAAAAAAAAAGAGAAATAATGGCTACATTAACAAAAATTGTGTGTTCCTAATATTTTAGTCCTAGACAATGATGTCAAAAAAATTAATATGGATTGATGTTTACCTTATAGATCTCATAGGCAAGTGAACTTATCGAACTATAGTATAGTGTTAGTGAATATCAAGTTTTGATCCCACAGGGACTAAAAGTACTATTAAACGGAAAAGCTTTTAATGTTGCCCAATATCCTTTTCATTTCTAAATATTTTTTTAATACACGTTTTTGATAGAGAAGTAAGTTTTTTAAACCTCTCTACTATTATCTAACTGCAAAATTATGATGATAATTTAATTAAAACTAAACTAAAATTTAACAAAGATAATAAACTAGAGCATAGATGACATTAAGATTAATCAATATCAAATAACTAGTACCAAAGTGATAAACCCCCTTAAGAAAAATTCAATTATTGAGCATTGGACTATGGAAATTCCTATTTGATGTTAATATCTTTCTCAAGACTATTAACAAGTAATCTTTTATTGATTAATTGAAATATCTTTCTAGTTAAAACCTTTAACATTGCATTACTCAATTCATGAATTTCACTATTACGTTTGGACCATAATCTAAAAGATTTATATCAACTTATCTCTAGTTTTGCATGCAACGCCTTTCAATTATGGTAGATCTATTCATACAAAATAAAATCTTAGCCTTAATCATATGAAATCATTTATTGAACTAATATTTTAGGCATATCAATTAAACATATAATTGAATTGCAATGAATATACAATCAAATTGCATTAAATAAAGAATTAAATCACAAGATCTATCCCAAATTAGGGTTCATCCTACCTAGGCACTAAATAAATTTACTTCATAATTATAGAAAATAAAACCAACATCAAAAGTTTAGGAGAATAATAAAAAATTTATAATCATTATATATCCCCTTTTCTCTAATATAATCCCCTTGAAACCTTGAGGGAAAGTTGTTCTCTATTGGATCTCTAAAGTAATCTTCATGTTTCCACCATCTTAGGTTTAGAATTGTGTTTAAAACTTGAAATTTACCTTCTAACAATGACTTAACATCCCCTCCTATGATTAACTTTCGTAATTTGCCTTTTATAGTGTAAAACTAGGGTTTTTGGTGAGGATACAATTAGTAAAATGACAATGTATATGATTGTGTACCTAAAAACTCTATAAAATTATGTTCCTAGAAGCTTACACAGGTAGTGGACATGATCATGTATGTGGCTTACATGAGCCTGTCCCTCTTCACACACACAAAATAACATCATTGAATTTGTACAAGCTTGCAAAGACTTACATGGTTCCTTGCACGGTCATGTATATGATCTATATAGATGTTTACTTCATTACACAGACATGTCCCTCTAAAATAGCTCTAATCCCTCCATTTCTTATCTTGATTTCACTCAAATTCTTCTCCTTTTAATCCATGAAAGCAATTAAGACCTGAAAACACTATAGAAACAAAATAAGTATGAAAAACAATAAAATCTTTAAAATAATCAAGCAAAAAATAGTAAATATGGGAATGAAAACATAATCTATTAGGCGTTCATCACACTTGAATTTATCATTGATATAATCATAAATTTATATATTATGATATATCATTTCTTGTGTTTTTTAAATTGTATTCCTTTTGTTTAGTTGTTCATCCCCCACATGGTTGGGAAATGGATTTATTATGAAATTGACTATATTTTATTGTTTATATTCATTTTTCATTATCAAATTGATTAGTATGGCTATACTTATGCTTTCTATTATTTTTCATTATTTAAAGGAATGTATTGGACATTGTCTAAGATCCAATTCATCAATTACAATTATGTAAAATAAAATTGTTTCATTTGCTTGGTTTACAAAATACCCTAAGTATAAGATGTAGTTATAAAATAACCTACTTAATGCATGAATTATAAACAAACAACAATTTTTATAATACAAAATAAACATGTTCGTTTAGTTAGTTTATAAAATAAACCAAATTATAAAATGTACTTATGGAATAACCTACTAGGTGCATTATTTCATCAATTTCCATAATATTAAATAACCTTGTTCATTCTCTTAGTTTACAAAATCAACCAATTACAATAATAAATATGTTCATCTATAAGTCATTCAAATGTAGAGTTTGTTAACTTAATGGCCAATAGTCCTAATTTATACTCTCTTGGTAGTAGTTATAGCTTACAATTGTTTTAAAGTGATACTAAATTTACCCTAAAATCTAAGACCTCTTAGTTTAAAAGACAATTCGAAAGATCTAGGATCAACATATATATAATTTCTTTTAGTTGTATTTGTAGAACTAGTAACCAGAGAATGTAACACTTATTAATCAATATGCTAATGAGTCTAATATTAATGATGACTATAGGTATCTAAGTGCTTGTTAAACTCACATTTATGCTTTATCAATTAAGTACATATTCCTAATTAGAATGTTGCTTTCAATACAAGTTTGCTAAATGTAATTTTTATTAAAAGATTAGTATATTTCATATAATCATGGTTTTACAAGAGAAAGAAATATGTTCTTACCTATGATACTTCTCTAAATATTGACTTTCAGTTAAAGTTATTGAGACCTACAAAATAATATACATAGCATTAACATTAGAAATTAGATAAGAAAAAGATAGCTAAATTGGTAGTTACTTACATTGATAGGTTGTTGATTGGGTTTTGATACATTATACAGTCTACTATTATATCCAGAAGTAATAAATTTCCTACATTTTTGTATTTGACCCTTCTACAATATTTTACTTGCATTTAGTAATTTCTTTAGATCATTCTTCTCTCTCCTTACTTGTTTTTACCTTCCTTACATCACCCTCTTAGCTGGTGGATGTATTTTCTTGTAAGCATTTTCTAGCTACAAGATCACTCCCCTTATAGATTATAAGATTTGATCATACACTCTTAAAGAAATACTATTCTTATAGTTGTCAAACAAATGCCTCTAGTTTTTTATTAGATTGATTAACCCATGCATTGTAGGCTTTTAAGAATTTGTCCTTGGCTTAAAAGCAATTGCCTAAAGATCCTAATAATCCCTCACTCTTGGATAAAGAAAATTTTGATCTTTGTAGATATTTGGAGGCCATTGAAGAATTTAGAGAACAATTGAAACAAAAGTTTAGAATCTTATGGATGCAACAAGTAGATAGAAACATTAAATATTTTTTAAAAGTTATTCAAGGAAGGAGAAAAAAACAAGATTGTTAATGTAAAGAATGAGGATGGTATAGACATAAATGACTAGGAGGAGATGAAAAGAATGGCCAAAAGTCACTTTCAAGCAATAAATGGTATTTCTACTCACACTGCAAGTCTTCCTAGCAGTCTGGTTAATCAAATGGATGGTTCAATCAATCAGATTCAAGAAGTTGATCTAATCAAAGAAGTCATATGTGAGGAGTTAAAAGAGGTCTTCTTTTCTTTTCATCCTGATAAGTCTCCTGGACCAGATGGATTTAATGTTAGATTATTTTAAGAGAAATGGAACCTCTTGCAAGCACCAGTAGTTAAAGCATTTATGGAATTCTTTAAAAATGGCAGATTACTCACTGAACTTAATAAACCTTTTCTTACACCGATGCCTAAAGCTCCTAATCTAAAGAAACTAAATGATTATCGAACTATTGCCTGTTGCAATGTGTTATATAAGATAATCTCTATGATACTTACTAACAAATTGGAGATTACTTTACCTAGTATTATTAATCCTAGTCAAGATGCTTTTGTTCTAGTTAGAAGTATGGGTGCAACATAATGCTTGCTCATAAATTGTTCAAAGACTAAAACCATAAAGAACATGTTAGAAGTTGGACTATCAAAATTGTCTTCACCAAAACATATGATACTGTGGAATGTGGTTTCATCATCAATTCTCTCCATTCTTTTGTTTATCCTACCAAGTTCATTAGTTAGATTCATGCTTGCATATCAACAGTATCTTTCTCTGTTTTAATAAATATGGAACTTACTCAACTATACTAAGTAGTTAGGGGAATAAGGCATAAAGATCTACTATCTCTATATCTTCTCACTATTGATATGGAAGTTCTTCAAATAATGGCACAGATGTGTATTGATGAAAGCACATATTTTCGATATCGTTATCATCATAGAGAGCTCAATATCACTTAGCTTTCTTTTACTGATGATCTACTCATGTTATGTGATAATGATAATTCTTCAATTGAGATAATCTTATCTTCATTATAGAGATTCTAAGAGGTATCTGGGATGAAATTTAATCCTAAAAAAAGTTCTGCTTATTTGTTTAAGCTAAACACTAAAGACTCCTCAAGGGTGATCACTAATGCTAGACTTTCGATTCATCAGTTACTTCTTACTTATTTGGGAGCTCCTATCTGCACAAGGAAGCTTAAGGAAACTGAATATCTAGTTGGAGCAATAGATTTTTATCTTATGGAACTAGGCCATTACTTCCCATTTCAATTTGCAGTAACCTACACACCTATTGGTTGTCATACTTAGCTATTCCTAAAAGAGTTCTGAAGAAGATTGATAGAAGTATAAGAGACTTCATGTGGCATAGACAGAATCCAACTGGTAAAAAAGCTTCCAAAGTCAAACGAAGTGTCATTTGTCTTCCCAAAGAAAATAGTGGATTGGGGATCAACTCTGCTAGCAGAACAAACAAATTATTGTAGCTAAAAGACTATGGAGAATATGTTATAATAATGAGTGCCTTTAGGTGAAATGGGTGCATATGTTTCATGTCAAACAAAGAAGCATTTAGTATATTTCTCATAAGAGTACTCAATCCTACGCTTTTAAAAAACTTGTATGTACCAAATTAGTTATGCATCCTCATGTCAAGCATTACATTAGAGATGGGAATAGTATTAAATTCTAGTTTGACAATTAGCATTCACTTAGGCCTTTAAGCTACACTCAATACTTTACTATTCTTAAAGGCCTAATCTTTGAAAATTCCAAGATGCATAAACTTATTCAAGATGAAAAGTGGTATTTGTCATTTCACACAGGTAGGGAATCAGTTCAATTACAGATTGCATACCAGATTATTTACCAAATCAGATGCTAAAGGATGAAGTTAGATGGGAGTTACATAGATCACATAAGTTTAATGCTCTTTCATGCAAACAGATACTATTTGGTCCACTTACTAGGTTTCCTCTTTACAAGCTGATATGGTGTTTAGAAATAGTCGAGGTTCATTCATTCATTCTCTGGTTAGTTGTTATACAAAAGCTAGGAACTAAGGATAGTATAAAATTCTAGATCCCTGATAAGACATGCCCTCTATGTACCAGTGAGGATAAGACAATCAATCACAACTTTAAGTGTTGTCATACAAGTCAAATATGGAGAAAATTTCTTAATTTGTTTGATTTACAAGACAAGATCCTCGTCTGGATGGAATGTTTATCTAGGATAATGGTTCTGAAATGGAAAAGTAAGGAAGATTGCAAGGTATTTAAAGTTAGTTTTGCTATGCTTGGTGCATTTCATATGGAGGATGAGGAACAATAAGGTATTTAGGAAATTCCAACAGTACAACAAATCCACCTGAATGGAATTTTATCTTAAGTTTAGAATGAAGATTTTGACAGCTACTCATCTACAACTCATCTCTACTTGATTCTTGATACTAATCAAATTGTAGATAGTGTACGAAAGGAGTTATCTGAATATGTAGTTTGTTATTATGTTTAAACTCCAACTGTAGGAGATGGATTTCATTTCTCATTGCAATTTCCTCCTTTTGAATGAATATATTACTTACTTTCCAAAAAAAATTCTCTTCCTATTCTGACCATATACTATTCATCCCTTTTATTGAACCTACATTCTCCATCACCATTCCATACAGTCCTCTACTATATTGCCTCCTTATCTTTTGTTAGACTTCTTGAAAAATGTAAGTTGGACATTTGATTTCCATAAATAGCATGTCTCCTCATGATCATTATCCTTATAGTTTCTAACATACTAAACATTAGTTTATCTCTTGCTAATAGGATCCATTCGTTGATTGTCTTACTCAGATAATTATAAAAAATTGGAAATTTTTACTTAAATTATTGGTTTGACCTAGCCTAAGAATTTGAATTAAATTATTGTTATGACCTAAATCAAGAATGTTGTGGATATTCAAGCAATGTAAAAACACATGTATAATTGATTTTTTTTAATTTCTTCAGTTGCTCAATAAATCTTCAATATATATAAACTATGCATATGCTCATGATTACCTCCTTTACCAATCCAATGTCCATACCAATTGTTATAAATATGTTTGGCACATATTCTATGACATACATTTAGTAGTGTGGCCTCAGTAACTATTATTAATCCCTAGATACATAAGTTAATAAACAAAAGTCAAATAATACAAGGCAATAATATATTGTATAATAAATAAACAAAAGTTTATATTAAAGTACCTTTTACATATCCTCTATCCCTATGTTCTAAATCTAAATCAGCTGATAAAAGTGATATGAACTAACTCTGCGAATCAGTACTTTATACTTCCATAATTGCCCATACTATAAGATACATGCCTTTATTTCCATCCCTTCTAACTACCTTGATTAGTTGCACTTGGAATTTAGTCTTTAAGAAACGTTTATCCATCATAAATATGGACCTCAGGTATCTTCATCATCCTGTCATAGTTACAAAAGAAATATATAACCTCTTAAATTTAATAATAAGGTTTCTTGACTCTTTAATAATGCCAGTTTCACTACTAAACTAGGATTGTTAAGTTTCAACTTATGGATATAAACTTGAAGCTTTGAGTATTCATAAGTATATCCTAATAATTTCTCCTTCCTTCACTTTTATCTTCGCAGCCTTACATATGGTTAAATTCACAAATATATTCTTTTCCTTACATTCTTCATCTTGAATTTGAAATATTGTCCTTACTATTACATGTTATATACGATTCCCATTTGCATCCTTCAATGTATCTTACTCTAATGCACTTAGACACCTTTTCCTAACTAACATTAATCCCTATTTCTGTTGGATAATTTCAACGTCATCTTTAAATTCTTTTACATCATCAAATTCTATACCCAATGTCCATTATGATGTAACACCAAATATTTCATTTTTAATACTTGTATTAGGTATTCTAATTGCCTCCCCAAGATCGTCTCTACTATGGTACTATCATTTATCAAAGCAACTTCTATAGCCACTAAAGTCAATCTCCATTGGTTAGTGGCCATTTGGAATTGATACGTCCAATGTATCATGTCCTCTTTTAGTTTCATTATCATCTTCAACTTTATCATACATATTGTTTCCATCAGGGCCTATATCCCTATGATTTTTATTAGTACTCTCTTTTTCAATAGTACATAATTAACTTCATCATGAACAACATCCCTATTAAGGCCCACATCCTCATCATTTCTTGTTATAACCAAAACTTATGGATTTATAATAAGAACATCAAGCTTATGTGTAACAAACACCTCAATTGTCCTATGTATTTTCAAAAGATCAATTAACCTAATTAAACTTTTATTAGATTTAATAAATCTTAAAGACTCATTGAATCTAAAATCTAGAACTCTAAAATAACCCTTATACATTTATTGGTATCCAAGTCCCATTCCTATCTTATTAATTTGTTTATAATTGACAAACTTAAGGTCAACTTTTATCAATATAATTTAATGACCTCTTTCATTACTTAACTCAAGATCTTGCTTAAAGTATCACTATAACATAACTTCAACCTTTCATATTGAGTCATTTTAACCATGAAAATGGTAAGTAAATAAGAATATACAAATTTAGGAATATATACATTTACAAAAATAAATGAGACTATGAGTACTTGAGTGAAACATATGTAAATTTAGTGTCAATTTTAAGAATTTTGCAGAGAATACCAGTAGAATTTACAAATAAAATATAGTTTGGTGCCTACAAATTGTGGAAAATATAAACATTTAAAACATATTTTACCAAAAATTTTAGTTTTATGAACTTAAATCATTGACTAAGAAAGAGGACCACGTTTTTGCAATTCTGTATATTTCCCATAATAACAATTTTAAACTCTCAATTTATAATAACCTAATTTATCTAATAAAGAATGTTAAAGACTCCTTCTAATTGTTGCCAATAAATCATACATTTTGATATAACTTGATTTATTTATTTACTATAATAAGACGAGTTCTTTTCAAATGAAAAAGGTAATAAAATAATGAATTTCTTCCTTTTGTTTATTTTAGATGAAATGAAACTTAGAATTTACTTAGATGAATCCTTAAACATAACATGCCTCCTAGCTACATATATATGATACTTTTAATTGTGTGTGTGTATGAATTGAATAAAAAGTGTCATTGTGATCTGATGTTTATAAATAAATGAAGGGATGAATATCCTCACCATCATAACTTTGAGTTAATTCTCTTGCTTTTTTTATGCCAAGTTAAGTATAAAGAGACAAAAACTTAAGACTAGCAAAAACACTGAATCTGAACTTGTAAAAGTTGTATTTGTTACTTAGAACCTTATGAGCTTGAAAAGAGAAAGATAGAAATTGCCAAAGACCAATGCAACATCCACCAATCTAATAAATCCATAAAATGTAATAATATATTCAATTCATTTTGTTGATGATTATAAACCCTCCACTTATTGGAATAATATATTCAATTAATTTTTCATTGACCTTTAATCAAACAAATATGAAGCCTAATACTTCTACAAGTTAATAACATTAAAGAATTTATTAATTAAGGCCTTTATCTTGACTCAAAGTATAATACTTCTGAATTTGTTAAAAGCTTAATGTGGAATAACCTATTTATAATAAGAATGTTCAATTTGCAAGTGTATCTAACTACTTTGACTTCTTAAATTAATAGGTTTGACTTACAATTTGCAAGTGTATAAGCAAGCTTTAGTTTCAACTGATCCTATTGTGTATTTAATGTTATAAGAATATGATTACAAAGAGCACATTCAAAAGGAAGAATTTGCAAATGATTACTGAGATAATGATAAATTGTGAACCAAGTCTAAGGTCGTTTCATGTCAGATACATTTTCAACTATATAAGTTTTCAATTTAAACTACCAACAAAATTGAAGAGTGTATGTAGATGTGATAGGGTTGTCGAAGCCCCCAAAATAATTCTAATTCTCCAAACTTCTTATACTAGTCGTGGAACTATGTTGAATCCTTAGAGAACTAAACACTAGTTTCTTAATTTCAAATGATAAAATTAAAAAGGGGGTTTTGTTTAAGTATCCAATTAACTAAAATTAATAAGAAATCAAATTAAATCAACTGAATATAAAAGTGAGAAAGTCAAGATTATCGAACTTCGATTTAAGGGAAATATCTCATTTAATTATAACATTGATCATTGGTTTAAAGAGAACATTTTCACAATTCAACCAGTTAGTCTAAAACATATCAAGATAGCCGTAATAAGTCTCAAATTTTCCTAAATTAATTGGTTCAAACCCAGCAAAACTTATTGTCTATTGACTGGGTGTGATAGTATTCCATATCAAATAAATGATAGCAATAAACTTAGTGAAAAAGACTAAGCCTAAATTAAATAATTGAGATAGCCAGAATTATTCAACTTAGTTTTCTTGTTTATCATAAGTTAAATATGGAAATTCATAAATAACATATTTGCTACTTGTACCAATCCTTCATAACAATTACAGATCATTGAATTCCTGGATAGTGATAGAATAATCAATATTAAATTAAATTTTCATATTAATTCAATATTAATCATTTATGAAATATGAGAACTCAAAATAAGAAATACTTGAATTAAAACTTGAATAAAAGTTTGGAACACAAAACCTCACAACGTTACAACTAGAATATCAAATCTCCTTGAATCAGATCGATATAGTTTAGCCATACATGACTTTCACTCCAATAACAAAAATATAAGAAAGACAAAGAATTAAGAAAAATGTAAGAAGAGAGAGAACTTTTTCAGTTGTGAGTAACTTCCCTTTTATAGGGTTTTTTGATATAATCCTAATTTAATTCTAACTTGTAAAGATGTTTATCTAAAACAAATTCAAATTCCTACATGATAGGGATAGAAGGAAGTTTCCTAGTTAAACTCCAACTCTTCAAGTGATCAGCCTTATCCATCGCAACAATCTCTTCACTTCATCCAAAATTCGTGATTGTCATCAATAGAGTTCCAATTTAATGCAATCTCTACTTTTCATCTCCTAAAACAAACCAAACATTAATTCTAATATTTAAGCACCAAACTAAGTTCAAAACAAAGAAGATAATATCAAATAATATAGTAAGATAACTAATATGTAGCATTTATACATACTTTTCTTAGGATAATTGATAGGAATAATATAGTAAGATAACTGATATATGGCATTTGTACATACTTTTCTTAGGATAATTGATAGGTGCGCATTAGGATATGTTTTTATAGGTAATTGGCATGTTTTCTTGCATAATTGTTGTTTATTATTTTAGTTTAGGATTCATTTTATATGTTTTCATTAAGTTTGATTTCCATTGTTGTTCTTGTGTGTTTGATGCTAATTGAGAGTAAGAATTGACTATTTTTGTGTAGGAAAGAAGAGGGAGCAACTTGAAGAGAAGACAAAGAGAGTGCATCTGTGCCAAATTCCCACGTTCGTGGGAATCACGCAAATTCCCATGGACGTGGGAATCATAGAAGAAATGAGGAGTGCATCTGTATGTAATTCCCATGCTTGTGGGAATCATGAAAATTCCCACGGACTTGGGAATTATAATCTGAGGCAATCTGTGAGGCTTCATTAAACCTAGGATTTTTGGACTATAAAAACATCATTAAGCCTCCATCTTCAAGGGAGACGACACCTACCTGTAGAAACACCATCCTTAAGTAAAGAACACATGTTTGGAGCATTGAGGAAGGATTGAAGACAAGGATCATTATCAAGATTGGGCAAAATAGCACATCAACACTAAAATTCTAAATTTTGGCAAAGAAGAGAATGAGTCTTTCTATTCAATTTTCTGTCATTTTAACCTCTTCTATTCTTTGTAAAAATGGTTTATTTGGTTGTTGATGATGTTATGGATACCATGTTAGGCTGATTTCATTTTAGGGATTGCTTTTGAATTATTTTTGTCAAAAGTCCTATTTTATTAAATTGAATACAATTGTCTTTATTGATTGTTGTTCTTAATTGTCATCTTACAACAAATTGAGAGAGTGAGTGAGATGAAATTCGTGTAGGATTGTACAACGAGAGTTGGCGACCTATACACTAGCAATTATCATGTTAATTGAATAGTTAGAAGAGAGATCTCGATTATTCAATTGATCACCTATAGGATAGTTTAATAACTAGTTGAATCGGTAGAGTCATTGGGTAGGTTGAGAGATCGTTCAATCGATTCCCGTTAATTCGATTAGGGACAAATAGTTACACCTTAAGAGGGGGTAATTAGTACATTCAGAAATCTAGGGTGAGAAACAATTCAATCAATAAAATAGGAGGGAGAAAAAATAAGAAAAAAGTAATCTCTAGCATTTAGATTATTGAATTCAGATTTTCTGCAATTGCGATATTGTCCATTATTTACATTAGTCTCTTTAATTTTAATTTAATTTTGCAAATTATTTGCATTCCACAATTTAGTTTCTTAAACAAAGTTGTGTCTAATTTAAGTGACGTCTAGGCATCAATCCCTGTGGGATCGATATCTGCTTTTTTTACTACAAGTCACGACCCGTGCACTTGCAATTTTTTAGTGTAAAATAAGTAGATATGTTTTACCTTCAACAATAGTTTGTTAGTTAATTGTGATAAATTAATTATTGTTAACTTGTTTAGTTTATTTTTTGTCTTAGTTTCATATAATAGCACGATTATGTGTAACATCCCGTTTCCATATATCGGGTTGGACCAGGGAAACGGGTATACGAGAAGACCAATCAGAGAAATTTGAAAAACACATCTCAAGCTCATGCGTTTGTGAACAGCGATGTTTGCACATGGAAATATCTGTACATGCAATCATGACATTTTCCCGGTATAAGTGAGAATAAATAGTGATTTTTGGAAAAATATGTTTTGTGTGTGTAAAATTGAATTGGAGAGGGTCATAGTGATTTTCCAATTTTTAGAGAATTATAGAAATTTTCTGGAAATTTTT
>JANQAP020000262.1:4644412-4658260 GCA_026874005.2 Erythroxylum coriaceum | reverse complement strand
TGTATGTGAATATGCATGAATGTGTGTGAATTAGGTCTTTAAGATTAGGTTTTGCATAAATTTTGCATGGCATTGTTACATGTGTTTTTCTTACATTACGTTGGTACGAATCGCTTTGGGCATGATTAAGTGATTAATTTTGTTTTTAATCAATAGGTTTGAAGGCATTTTTTAGGGATGGGAGGATAGAAGAACCAAAGAGAAAGCAAGTCATGTGACCCAAAGGAAAGCTGGAATTTTCCTAGGTGGACCTATCACCAATTTTAAGCTTTTGCAAGATACAATTCTTATTGGATGTTTCTTGTTTTTAATCCAAAATAAAGAGGAGAAATACAGTTTCAAATTTGTGAAATAACTGCCCAATTTGGATAAAAAATCAATAAGATATCATGGATTGAAGTGAAGACAGAAAACAGAGTTTTCTGGAAAATTCCAGCTGGCAACTTCCTCCTTCCTACGTTGTTTTAAGCATTAAATGGGGTATAAAAACTCAATTTTAAACCCTAGAAAAGAAGAGGCCATGCAAGACATCAAAGGGAGAGAGAAAAATCAAGAGAATTCAAGGTGGAATCAAAAGATTTCAAGGAGACACAAAGTTGCCACCGTAGAATTCCAGCTTTGCTCTTCAACATATAAGCCTTGCTTCTTCTCTTTTCTTGCTTCTTTATTGTATTTTGTTGATTGAGAAGGATGTATGGATATGTTATGAACATGTTGGATGAGATTTTTATGGATTTATAAGTAGTTATTAGGGCTGTTATTGCCTAAACTATGTAGTACCTCACTTTATTCAATGTTACAGATGTGTTTGATATTGTTTGATGTTTATGGTATATAACTGTCCATACTTAGCTCACATAGAGATATGGACTTAAGAAATATGTTAGTAAGTGCCATGAGAGTAGGCTTACACCAAGAATACTCCATATATCAAGTTACCTTGCCATTTGGAGAGAGATCTTGAATGGAAAAGTGGCTGTAAAAAAATCTATTCGTATCCTTTTAATGGTTATGTGAAAAATGGAAAGTGAGAGCTTACATAATTCATTTACTTCGTTAAACAAAGCTTATTTGGCTCAAGTAATGAGAGTCAAAGAACTAGGACATTAGGAAATTTCAGAGTTAATATAATAAACATTGCTAAAGTGAGAGAATACATAGTTAGGTAATAATCCTAAGTTGTTAAATTGATACTTTGATTCACCATTTTCTAAATTTATGTTCTTACTTTTGTGACAACCCTAAAATGAGTATGTCTGACTCTTAATTTTTATATTTTAAATCTTTCAAATCTAATTAATAATTATTTGAGTTTCCTAAACAAAATGAAATTTGTAACATTTAGGTGACTAACTAATCCTTATGGGACGATAACTATCTATACTGCGATTTTCGTTCTGTATACTTACAGGATAATAGGTTTTAATTTAAAATTTGGAAAATTACCTATCAATAACATCTTATCAAGAGGATTCAATCCTTTTATATTTAAAACTATGTATAAAAATCCCAAACACTATATTATGTTAAGACCATATGAATAAACTTTGTTACCTATAAATATTCCTCCACTATTGACAAAAAAAAAAGAGGGGGCCTCAATGTCTACTTAACCTTAACCTTGAAAATATAACCCAAAATCAATTAAAACAAAAGTTATCACATACTTGAACTTAAATAGATGAAGCAAAGAGATGATATCAAAATAGATGAACTAAAGAGATGATGAAATGAAATTCGATTAAGTGTGCTTCACCTAAAACAAATCGGGGAGATAAAGTAAAAAGATACTTGGAGATTGCAACATATTAAAGATTATGGATTATAAAACACACACACAGGCACCCACGCACACACACAACTTCCATGTTATACACCTTTGCAAATTCAATTCTTGCAGTTCTTGAAATTAGGTCCTAGCAATAAAATACATATGATGCTGCAAGACCCTGAACAACCTATAACTTTCATGCTTTAACCAACTTGTAAATCAAATCTCTAAACCCTCAAATCATTAATAAAATATTAGACTCAATGCAGCCCTGCTAGCTAGACCAGTTTTAGATATTTAACCATATGTCCTAACTTGTACTATTTAGGCATTTGCCCTTTTATGGGAATAAATTAAACATGTATATATACAAATTTTATGTTTTACACTATCAAATTCTTAACTCTTAATCCAAAAATAATTAAAGCAAAACATCTCAGTTATTCACATCTAAAACAAAATTGCTACACTTATTAACCTATATCTCACAAACTACAACATACTTGAACCATTTTATAGCCATTTATAATATGTATAAATAGTTATGAAAGTTCAGTATTCCAATAAAATTTCACTCAAAATCATCAAACAATATTTTATTTAAAGAGAGGTTTAAGAAGGAATGCAATCCCACTCATCTATTGTTGGAAATCAAGTGTTCTTCCTCCAAGCCTTTTTTTTTTCTTCCTTCACTCTGCTTCCCTCTTCTCTTCTAGGAATGTTGTCCCCTTCTCTCTCAAATTCTCCTCTTTTGCAGATCTTAAACTTTAAATGACATATTTTAAAAAAACAATTATATCCATGTCGTATAGTGTAAAATTTTAACTATACCCTTAATAAGCATCTCTCTACCTATTTCTTCTTTTTGTCCTCAATAGTCCATCCATTTTTTATTTTTATTTTTAAATATATTTTCAAATATTTTATAACTTATAAGCACACTAATTACTTCAAAATAATTTTCATCTAATAAATGCAATTTATTTCATTTTATCCAATTTATTTACTAACATCAATTATTCTTAATCTTTTGTCCAAAAATTCTAAATCCTCAAATTTATCATCAATTTTCCACCAATTATTCAAAAAATATCTCCTAATTAAAAAATAAAAAATTTCCTTTCTAAGCACCAAAATGCAAAATACTTTTAAAAAATTCAAGTTCAAGAATAAAAATAATAGAAAAATGCATATTGTATGAGACAAATATAAATTAATAGGATTAGATAGTAATTGAAAAATAAAAAAAATTTAGGGCATGAAAACTCTCGCCCTTTAAATAAAATTTCGTCTTAGAAATTTGGAAGTGTTACTCCTGAAAAGTATAAGTGTAATATTTTGTAAAGTAATTATAGAATCATCATCCAAAAAATACGCATACATTAACAAAGCTACAATTTATTTAACAAGGCTAGGGAAAATCCTCATAAGGACATAATATCAAATAATAGAATTTTGACTATAAGTATTAAACACAACATTTTTGCCTTACTCAGAAACACATAGCATCTTATCTAATTCAATTATTGTAATTCTCTTTCTTGTTAAAACATTCCCAAAATATCCTCAAATCTTGAAAATAATTAATTAAGATAAAATTGGTTGAAAAACTCAGGTTAATTTATCACATTCATCTCACAATCTGCTTTTTGTAAAATCAAATCAATATGTTACAAATTTACTTCATCATATTTAAAATTCACCATTGATTAACAATAAAACAAGATTTCAAAAACATTTCTCCTTATTTACTATCTGATACATTTCTCGAACCTAATATCATTTCTACTTTCCTTTCAACAAGTCATAACATAAGACAACATAAATTCAAATCTAAATCTATGAGACAATTGTGACTAATCACAACTTCATTTAAAAAATATATTCCTAAAACCATAACTCATTAAAATTCCATTTACCATCACTAGCTCATAAATTCATTCATATTTAAAATCACATTCTCTATGTTGAACCATTTTCATATTAGTTTCCTACAACTCCAGAATCAACCTCAAAAACAATACAGTCTTAGGACTTAATCACTCTTGAACAATCTATATACATTAGTCTTACTCCTAAATCATTATAAATTTGCCTAAACCTTTATTTATAAGTATGTAAACTACATAATTCTTTTACTCCTATGTTTTAACCCTTTCCTCATTCAACTTTTATTTCTCCTCCTAGAATAAATACCATTCACTCCTATGTTACCTCCTAAAAATGGCCTCCCATCTACATGTATCAGTTCTCCACGTGGGACACATTTCTAATCATCCTTATGCATGTAGTCATTACAAAACCATTACCAAGTTACAAACATCCATCATTAACTTATCTATTCACTCTTATCGTCTTTTATTACCAAATCTCCAAATATTTTTTCTTTGATCTTAATCTCCATCTCAATTCACTTTCCTCTCTAAACACTACCTAGTTATTTTAAATATGTTTGCTATCTCTCCTCTTAATTGTTACTACTTAATGTAACCCAACACCATCAATCATCATTCAATAAATATCTCTATCTAGTATCTCCAGCATGTCCACATATTTAGTTCCTTTGTCTATGACCATCCATAAATTTTTGTTCTTTTTCATTGTAATTAACAACTATCTAATATTAGTTGCCTAAAAATAGTAGTTAAACATCACTTTTATCCTAATTCATCACCTTAGTATTTTATCTAGTAGTACCTATCTTTGCTTCCATAAATACTACATCACCAAATAATCTACCATAGCTCCTTATTCATTATTCAATTTATTATTTATCTCCAACAAAATCACCCTTTGAATCCATTTGTTATTTACTTTTAAGATTTCTATTACATAACTGTTGGCCCCTAAATTTTTTTATTGAGTTAAGCATGATTTAACTAAATTATGAGGTCATGACAGAATTATTATTGGAGTTTAATTAATTATTACAGTGTTAATAGGATTTTATTACACTGGTTAGTTAAATTAAAGCAGTAGGAATGTATTGAGGGCAATTGTGGCATGTTACTTAAGTATAAAAGCCATGAAGCATTAAAGAAAGGGTAAAGTGGACATTTAGCACTCATTAAGGGTCAAATTGGAAGAGAAAAAATGTTGTCTTGTATATTAAATGGAAAAAAACATGAATGAAAGGAAAGAAGGAGTGAAAAACATGAAAGAGAAAGAGAAATGAGAGAGAGTCGTTCATGAGAGAAAAGAAAGAAGACAAAGTTAGGGTTTCATCTTTTCTTAGTTTTTAAGAGTGTTTTGAAGGGTATTCAAGAAGAGAAAAAAGAAAGAGAAAGATAAGAGCTTCCATTTGAGCCAAACATCTCTTTATTTGGAGAAGATTCAAGGTAAGCCCATTTTTAATCCTTTGGATTTTTGGAAGGGTTTTGGTTCATGAAGCTTAGGAAAGACATGGGTTTAAGTATTCTAGAATCAATTTTTAGTGAATATGCCTTTTAGGTTCTCAATTTGTATTCCTATTGAATTGGATTTTTGCCAATGTTAAAGGGAATCAAGAGAGGTAAGACGGGCAAAAGGAGGGGCATTTTTAAGCAACGATTTTAGGTGGGTTACATGTTTACAGTTGAGTTAATGAGTCATGAGTATTTTTCCAAATCAATAACGTTAAATGATTTCAATTGCTTTATAAATGTTGCATTCATTGCTTCTTAAATAATTTAAGTAATTGCTACATGTTTGGTACGTGAATCTTGATGATGATTTACGAAATGATGATGGAAATTGTATTTGAAAAATATTATGCTTATGGAAATCATGTTTTCGAAATGTGCCTTTTGTGCAAGATGTTTACAAGATATGAAATTCATGTTTATGTGGGTTTGTGGTGGTCCATTTTGTTATGTCACATGCACGTTGACCATGTTAAAGGCTTCTCCCACTTGCCAGCTAGTGGCATAGAGCTTCTTCACAGACTCCCTCATGTTTACTGGAGATTCGCAAGAACTCCCTTATATTTATCAAAGCTTCGCAAGAACTCCCTCATGTTTGTGGACTACCCAAACAATTATGATTGCTTATGTGTTTATGATTATTTGACAAGTTGAGAAATACATGACTTACATTGTTTATGAATTGCTTGACAAGCTTGAGAATTTGAGAAATACGTGTTTTATGGATTCAATGTAATTTACTATAGCAACGAATCTTTTCAATGGTTTTGCTTGTTTCTTCACTATAAACTTGTTACTTACGAGCTTTTAAGCTCACCCCCCATTCCTCCCCATCTCCAGGTGAAGAGCAAGAGATCGAGTGATAGAGAGTCAAGGCATCACTCCAAGTTTGCATATTTTCTTTTGTATTTACATTAGTATAGGAAAACTCAAGGCTTTAGTCACGTTTCAAGTAACACTCGTTTATGTATATTTTTTATTTTTGGATTATGAGACCAATGATGCATTTAGGTCTTGAAATGCCCATTAAAGCTTTGTAAAACTCTTGTCTTTTGATGTTAATGAAATATATTTATGTTTTGCTCATGACTTTCTAAGTTTTCGCATTGCATTTTCAAGCATTCATAGGGGATCTGTGTTCTGACTTCAGTGGAAAAACTATATTAATCTAGGCTGTTTTGGACAAGAATGTCTTCTTGGAAGTTGTAGTTTATCCTCTTAGCTTTCTGATGATATAAAATGTGAAATTTTTGGAGATCGAATTTGAAAGATAGGATTTTTACAAGTTAGTGATGCTGTACAGGATGTATGCTGGACACTTTATAGCCTTTTTCTTTACTTGAGTTAACAGACAATGAGTACTATGGTGTCGTGAAAGGGGAATAATAAGTGTGATAAGTTAGAGATGAAATAAAGGTGATGAAGGGAGTTGAGAATTATTGAAGAATGTATTGACATGGTTGATGTTGTATTTATGTGATCATGATCAACAATTTATGATGAATGTGTATAAGTTTGAATGTTATGTATTTGGGTTGATGACCAAACATAGATTATGATTTGGATGTAAATGATATTGAGCTGAAACGAAAGTGATAATGAAGGAAAATGATGAGGAAAATAAGTTAGAAATGATAGATATGCATAAGAGTGTTCATAGGTAACTTGTAAGAGTTAGAAATCTGGAAATTGACCCGTAAATGTCCGTTGGGCGGACCTTCTTGGCAATTCTAGCGTTCCAACTCAGTTCATGTCCGTTTGGAGGGACATATGTTCGCTAAGCGGACATTCTTGGGATAGTTAAATAAATGTGAATTTTTTTGACGTCTAGATGGAAAAATCTCTCTTTGGGGTCTGCATAAAATTTGTAGAACTCGAAGTCCTCTTCGAAACCATACTTGAATGTCCTTAATCCGACATCCATAGTGAAAGTTATGCCTATTGTCCCAAATCATGTATATGTATAAATTGTGGACTTATCAATGCTGTCCTATGATACATTTAGGCTTGAATGGAGCTTGAAATGTACTTGGTTTGATATGGAAGTAAGAGATAAAATGAGTGATATGTTTAGGGTGACGATTGAGGATATAATCATAAGAATAAATTGTCGTATATCAAATGCTCAATTACGAAATTTTGAGATATTGTGAGAATGAAGATGAACCTTTGATGACTAATGAGATTTTATTATAAGAATCCTACAGAGTGTTGCGCTCACATTTTATTCACGAGTTAGACTCTAGAAACAGGGTCTATCAATAACCTTAACTCTAAAGTTTTAGTTATTATCACCAATAGGTTTCCAATTGTAATCATTGTTATTCGATTTAACCTAAAAATCTTATTTATCAATTCCATATGACTCCGCATCCCTCATATCAATTATTGTTCATTTCCATTTGAGTATTATCTTTCATTTTTACATAAATAAGTAATTTCTCATTCCTTTAACTTCTCACATCATGAACCAATCATACTTCCATTCTACCTCATCATTTTTCCGAAACCATATCTGATACTTTATTTACCAATTGCAATATACCTTACATTTTACCTTTAACTATGCCCTAAAATTCACCACTAAATGTCATACTTTTTCTTAAAATTTTTGCCTTCCTTATAGCCAATCATCTTCTTTTCTTACTTATTACTTTGTTTTTTATTCTAATCTTTTCCCTATAAGTCACTTTCATGACCCATCACACTATCACTTCATGTTAATTTATCATCAGTGATCTTCTCCTTATTTCAATTAGCCCATCCTTAATATCCTTAATCAACATCACCAATTAACATTAATAACATAGCTCAGGGCATTTTGATTAACACATCTAACTAACATTTAACTAATCCATACCTTAACTAGTCTTTATAATCTTGAAGCAAATATTTCATTTGAAATGTAATGTCAAATCACACATCCTCATCACAAATCACTACAAACTTGATCAATCATATGGCAAATAATCATCAAAATCAATTAATCAAACTCCAACTTATTCCGAATAAATCCACCACCATATATTTACCTAATAACTTACTTTTTAATCATGCTTTCTCCGAGGCATTCCACCACTATATATTTACCTAATAACTTACTTTTTTAACATCTTTTGTCCTGGGAATCTTCTTTAACTGCACATTCATAATCATTCGCATGTATAATTCAATAGTTAAACTAAAATTTATCATGTCAAATTCTCATACTCCAGATTATATGCCAAAGAGTTTAGTATAAGAGTAGAACTAATTTCCCACTTAACCATCTTATCCTCAACACTTATGTTCTTTCTTACCCAACACTTTTAATTAGATTACTCTCACTCTTCCTGTAAAGTCAACCAAGATATTTTGGAGGCATTATATAAAGACATCATTCTAACCTAAACATTGTTGTCTAGTTATGTAGCTTTTATTCCTCATTGTGATTCCTCTTCTGTTCCATTCACTACCAAACATTATCTACTAAACAAGAGGCATGAGGGCCTATATTTATGGGCCTCTTTTGGTAGCTTACATGAATAATTAGCAAGTGAGCTCACAAACAAATATTAAAACAGGTCATGATAGAATTTTTAATAGATCTTTAATATGAATATTAAGTTAGGATTTAAATTAAACATTTTCAAAATATTATAGATCATTATAAACATTCTGAAATGTTCTAAATTATAGTTCATTAAAAATGTGTACATTTAAATTAATACTTTTGTTATTTATCTTTTGATATAAATATTATAGTCAAAAGAAACTTTTTATGTAAAAAAATATACAAAATCATATTGTAAGGCAAAACTAAGCTTTGTTCTTATGGGGAAATTTTTTTGTCAAATTTAAGAAAAAGAGAAAGAAAAGAGTTTAGTAACCACGTGGTCTATGAGAATGATATGAAGGATTGCATACGCAGCGGAAACAAAAAATTGCAATCCTTTATTCATCTATTGTGTTTAAAATTCATACTAATTACAAGAACAGACAAAGAGATACCTGAAATTTATGAGGATTAATCGACAGTGAACTTCAAAAATACGAAGTCTTTATGCACTTAATACTGAAAAATACGTCCCGCTTTCAATACTGGATATGACTATGGTAGAATTTGAAGAACCTTTTCTTCAAGAATGGAGAAAACAAATTTTCTTCTCTTTCTCTCTTTTTGATTTAAACATTAAAACAATGAGAGAGACAACATCCTCTCTTCTCTTTATTTTTTTATTTAAACGTTACAAAAAATGAGAGAGTCAACAACCTCTCTTCTCTTTGTTTTTTTAAACGTACGTACAAGGAGACAAAAACTCCTCTTTTATTTTAAACGAAAAAACAAAAGCCAAACCAAAGCAAGGTAACCTTTTACCATCCGACGCTTTTTTGCCATTTTGATTAACTCCTTTTTAAAAATTATTATTATTATTTATAAAAGGAAATAAAATAAAACTATTTTATTTTATTGATTTATTTTGCATAAGAGAGTTTTTAATATTAATTATGTTTTCTATGTTAGCAAAAAATATAATAATATGCCACATAGATTATTTAATAAATTATCTCATAATAAATTAAATAATCATAAACAAAAAATATTACACTCGTAAGTGTGTGACCACATAAGTTCATCATTAAGCCGGTAGTGATTAATCCAATTAATTACTAATCAAGGTTGGCGTCTAACAACACTTCTCAACTACCGAATAGTGTGAAGTAACAACCTTACAAAGGCAGAATCTGGTTAAGGATAATATATTATTACTTTCCATCATTATAAATCCGAGTTATTCTAAGGTATAGTTTAATTGTCAATCCCTATTAGATAACCAACTATATTACATGTCGATCATTAATGAATAGTGAATGACTTAAGAAACTCCTTTCCTCACTCATTCAATCGCCCTGGCCAAGGTTTTGAAACAACTATTAAGATCAATGACAACATAGAGCTCAAATTCATTACCTAGAGTCGATGAATCTCATCTTGACTTACTACTAATCAGTTAGGTACGTAATTATATCCAATGACCATTCAACTAGCATTTTTACACACTAGGTGTTCGACATCAAAACATAATAAGTGACCTATTGATTACTATTATGATCTCAAGTAAAAAAAAAACATTTAAATTCTTATAAGAATATTCCACTTGACAGTTCATAAGTAATATTAACCATTGAGAATTTCCAGTTTGGTTAGTTCAATGATCCTACGATCAAGAATACTTTTAGATTAAACCCTAAAGACTTGACTCTCATTATTATAATCTCCATTATGATGGCAAGTGTATAACTTTAATCAAAGACTTATCATATTAGGATAAAAGCAATAAACATAATATGATAATATAATTATTTGCCACGTTATTAAACAAAGTTAATAATCACAAAACAAAAAGTATTCAACATATTACATAATGATTGGGCCATAGGTATAATTTCAACATTGTGGTGCCTAAACTAACTTGGCTTTAGCAAGAAAATTTAGAATTAAAATGAGAATGGGCATTGTAGGAGGAGTGAATAAGGAAAACTATTTTGTAATCTTCGACGACCTTTTCGTTGCTTGTTTCTATGTTATGGTCACGGTGGTCTAGGCCGTTCAGAGTTTAGCCCATAGACTTAGATCCATCGTTGATGTTGGTCATCTGTAAGCCCATTATTTGATTGAAAAATGCCCAAAAGGACGAATAGGATAAGTGATATGGTGACCGTGAGTAGGGGTGATGGCGGGCTGTGGACTTTGAAAAAATCACTGAAAACTATGGCGGGACGTTTTTGCTACGGTTACTCTTTTTTTCCCGCTAAAACCATATCTTATTATCGCCAGGTCTACTACACCCTTTGTTCTCACAACGCCGATCACACTTCGTTGCTCTTTCTTCTAATTAAGCAATGCCTTCAATCTCTTGTTGCAATTCTTCTCCCAACAAGGAGATCGGTTCCAACTGTGAATCCACGCCTCAGAAGCGGCGATTGAGATCTAATTCTACGTCACTTCAGGGCTCTCCGATCTGTACGCCCAATCAACGGAAATCACCTCGTAGCTGCTTCAATTCCAGTCCTAGCACTCCATTAAAGGTGAGCTTATGTTTTGCTTCTTATCATAATCAATTAGATCTCTTTGTTTGTGATATATGTAAAAGGAAACGGTTTATAGCTGAGGAATGATGGAAATTATCTGATTGGCTTGTGAACTTTTCAGAGTCAAATGTGTTTGATATGTTATCATCAGAATCTTTCTCTTGTATACCTTTAGCATTGATCTCTGGATTTTTGATATTGCAATTTGACAGGGAAAAAATGGGGACTCTAATGAGAGGCTAGAAAGTCGGTGCCAATTACCTGTGATGAAATTGTCTAGTGATTTCACAATCAAACCAGATCGGCAACCCAATGGTAAAGTTTGATGAATAAAGGTTTTGTGAATCTATAATTGATGGTTGCTCTATATTTGTTTATCTTTTAATCCATTAAATTTTCTATCATCTTTAGATGTGGAGCATTTGGGTGCTGTCAAAGCGGCATTGCACGTGTCAACAGCACCATCTACTGTTTTATGCCGTGAGGATGAGCAGAAAAAGGTTTTTGATTTCTGCAAAAATTGCATAGAACAGGGAAAGGCTGGGAGTTTATATTTGTGTGGTCTCCCTGGGACTGGAAAGTCATTGTCAATGGAGAAAGTGAAGCAACATTTGCTTAATTGGTCAAAAGAGGTACATTGGGTTGTGAATCGACCTCTACATTTTGTTTCTTAAATGATACAAGCAGGTGATATGTTTTTGAGTGTGGTTGTAGATGGGTGTGGTTGTAGAGATTTTCATCCATTACACTAGTGCTTGGGTCATGCAGCTGCCTTCTTCTACTAATTCCTTTTTCATATGATTTGCATTAACACAGTACTAGCCGATTATAATTCACCAAGCACTATTGTATTTTTTGCATTTTCCGCTTCTCTGTGACATTTGACCAAAAGACAAATGCAGAATTTCCAATGCCTTTTTAATAAAAAATAGGTTTGGATTATTATCTAGCTATTTTGAAATTAAGACCCAAAATAAGGCAGTTTACATGTAGATATTTGGTCTAAAATGCAGCAGGCTTTTATGTATGTAGTACAAAGTGTGTATGAACTTTTTGTAGCGTGTTTGCCTGTTCAGAGTCACTTGTTAACATACTTCTCTATTCCAGTCAGGTTGTCTGCCCCCTGATATAGTGGCTCTTAATTGTACTTCTCTGACAAAGACGTCAGAAATCTTTAGCAAGGTATGAAATATCATGTACTTATTTGTTGACTTTATGCTATCAATTATGATGCATATTTACCAACTGAATTGCTTTTTTTCAGATTATTGGAAAAATTGAACCAAGGAACAGTATCAATAGGTCTATCTCACACCTACAGCATCTTCAGAATTTGTATTCTCAAGAGTTACAGTCATCACGTTTGAAAATGATGTAAGAATTTGTGTTTTTAGCAAGATAACCTACCTGTTGAAGCTTTTGAAATGAATATTAATATGGTTATATAGGATGAGTCACTTGTTTAATCCGCATAGAGCAATTTATGAATGCTAGATATCTTATTTGCAGGGTAATAATTGCTGATGAGCTGGATTACTTAATTACCAAGGACCGGGCCCTCCTTCATGATCTATTCATGCTCACAACTCTACCATTTTCTAGATGTATTTTGATAGGTAATTTTTGCTGCAAGTATCTCATTAAGAAATTTTTGCTCATTTATACAACAAGCTATAAGATTATTCATATCTGCTTTTGCAGGCATAGCAAACGCCATAGACCTAGCTGATAGATTTCTTCCCAAACTCCAGTCATTGAATTGTGAGTACATCACTTAGGGAGTATACATTGCCAGAATTGGCTTGTTAGCTTTACAAATTTTGCTTCCTTTCTTTGACCAACTAGATAATATCTTGAAATTGAACACTATAAATATTCTTCACAGTTAGATTATCTTTTTACACCACCTTACATACTAGAGATTGGTTTGTCACCAAGTTCACTATTCTAATAACTTAATTTTTTTTGTGATAGGCAGCCCAATCGTTATAACATTTAGGGCCTATTCTGCGGATCAAATTTTGACAATTCTCCAGGAGAGGCTCATGGTAATTATTTTGCTCAGTTCAACTCTACGAGAATTTTATATTCCATTGATATAATATTACCAATTCCTCAGCCAATAGAGCTCCCTTTTCCTTTACAAAGATGTTCTACTTGATGGAATACAGTTTGACACATCAAGTTATCCTGCTTATAAACAAGTATAGTTAATCTTGTTTTGGTTTACACTTTTCGGGAAGTGTTGCTTCGGAATGACCTAAAAGATGCACAGCACAATTTAAGATTTATTCTCGATTTGCTTTCTATTTTTCACTGATTATGAAGACATATCAAGTTATCCTGCTTATAAACAAGTATAGTTACTCTTGTTTTCGTTTACACTTTTAAGGAAGTGTTGCTTCGGAATGACCTAAAACATGCACAATTTAAGATTTATTCTCGATTTGCTTTCTATTTTTCACTGATTATGAAGACTTTGAATCATGGTAGGCGAGGATACAATTGCATGAAAGTTTCTACTTAATGAAATATTGCCTTAGATCACACAATATTATGTCTTTGGTACTATTTGTTGACTGCCTTTCTTTTCCACCAGGGACT
>JANQAP020000262.1:4541355-4552916 GCA_026874005.2 Erythroxylum coriaceum | reverse complement strand
TAAAAAAAAATTATATCCCCAAAAATTATAATTAAAGCCTAATCACAATAAAAATAATAAAATTAATCCTCAAATAAATCGGGGTCCAACAACAATGTCATCTGTAAGATCATTTCTAAAATGCTAGCTAATAGACATAAAGCAGTTATGGGGAGTTTCATCAATAATGGTAGAAACATTAGCAATAATCTAACTCTAGTTGAAGAACTCTTTAAGAATTATCACAGCTAAAAAGGTTGAAGAGTTTCTTTATAAAGATTAATTTCAATAAATTTGTCTCAGTTAGTTGGACCATTTTGGATTGACTTGTGGATTTTGAGTTTCTCAATATATTCATGTCTTTAATTGAAAGTTGTATTTTCACCATTTTGTTCTCAGTCTTAGTCAACGATGATCTTACTTACTCATTTAATGGAACCAAGGACCTTAGATAAGGAGATCTTATCTCTCCTTATCTTTTCATGATTTTCATAGAGGTGTTCACAAGACTAATCTCGTTCAAAATTGGTCAAAGGTAGTGTTTCAAATTTGATCCTAAGTGTAAGAAACTAAAGTTGTTTTGTTTATCTTTTTTTAATGATCATCTATTATTTAATAATGCAGACCCTAACTCAATTCAAATCCTTGTGAGCTCCTTAGATTTCTTTAGTTCTATATATGGCTAATCAATGAAAAAATATAAGAGCTACTTATATGTCTTTATTGATTCCTCATGTTAAGGTAATTTATTTTCATCTCTCTCTGGCCTCAACCAACAAAACTTGCCATTTAAATACTTGGACATACCGATCATTGATAAAAGTGCCTCCTTTAAAATTTTCCAACCCTTTTCTGATGCGGTTAAGAGAAAAATCAATCAATGGAATAATATTTTCCTATTATATGCTAGAAGAATCTAGCTTTTCTTGTCTCAAAAGCTAATAAGAGATATTGAGAGAATTCTAAAGAATTTTCTATAGATTAGTGATGTTCATTCAATTTGAAGCAAAAGTAAGATGGGTAAAGGTTACATATCCAAAGAAGAAGGAGGTTTTGGGATTACCTTGATTAGAAGCACCAATAGAATGTATTTAGCAAAGAAAATTTGGTAGTTCTTCATTGATTCTCAAGTAATTTGGGTGAAATAGATTTGTACTTATATCATTAAAAGCCAAAGATTATGATTCATCAAAATGAAACATTCTAACTCTTGATCCATGAACTAAATACTTAAGATGAGGGATGTCATAAATCAAAAACCAAATTCAAAATTGGGAATGTGGATAGAGCTTGCTTCTAGTTTAATGACTGAAATGATTTAGGCCCTTACATAATCTATGAAGTTTAGAGAACCTTAAGCCTCTAATTCCTCCAAGTGCTAAAGTTAATAAAGTTATCAATAATGGAGAATGGTGTTAATGCTATAGGTACATAGGTTTTGCTTTTATCATAAAAAATAATCCCAAGTATATTCCCAATATGAATATGGTTGATAAACCTAAATGGAGGTGTCACAGCTACAAAATATTCACCAATATATCTTGCTTAAGTCTTATTAAGCCCACTCACCCAAAAGTCACCTGGTAGAAGTTGGTCTGATTTCTAAATAAATCTCCCAAAGTTTCATTCATCCTCTAATCAACAAACAAGAATAGCGTAGCTACCATAGATAGACTAAAAGGAATCCATACCAATATGATATGTAAACTTTGTAATCAATCTTCTAAAAATATTTATCACTAGCTCCACATATGTTTTTTCCACTCTAAATTTTGATGCCATTCTCTTCTCATTTTCTAGGCTCCCTTTTAATAAAAACCTTTGGGTCTCATTTCATCTTATAGGCAGAGCAAGTTAGATTCACTAATAAAGGTGATTTATTTACTTTTAACCTTGTCATTAGTTATAGAGTTTATGTATCGTAAGCAATGTTAGGATCTTTTGAGGCATGAGTTAGTATATTCAAACCTTTACTGTGACCACACTACAAATTATTGGATAGATAATTCTTACCTATAACACTCCTCAACTATGAGTCGTGATTTAATTACACTCTTAGAGTTCACTAGCTTGTAATCATCTGATCTTAGCTCTTAACTTCTTCTATTATTGGCCTCCATTAGGCTACTTTTATTTCTAGTAAAATTACTAATGTGACTTTTTTTGAAACCAGGGGAGGCATCCTAGAGGGGATGGATACCCTATTTTATTAATAAGAAAAGCGAAAAGTATAGAGCAGGGGGTATAAACCTAACCTGCCTGAAACAAATGAAGTTGGCATTAACAAATAATGTAGCACTAGATGCCAACCATTAAAGACGTGAAAAAATAAAATTGTTATTATCTATTACATTTAAATAGTTCCTACTCTTAATGAAGGCAAGCCTGACCTATCTAAAGTCAATATACCCCATCTAAAGTTAATATACCCCTTAAGGTATGAGGTATCAATGATCGAGTACTATAGGTGGTCAAACCCTCCAACGAACATCGCAAATTTGCCAAGAAATCTACTGCTTGATTTGCCTTTCTATAACAATGAAGAAAACCATCCATAAAAGAGAACCTCAATACCTCATCTAACCAATCTATCAGCTTTTATGGAATTTGAACTCTACCAAGGCACATGTCAACCAAAACTCTGGAGTCCAACTTAACTATTACCTGAGAATTGGGTAATAATTTTGCACAAAGCTTCAATCCTTGAAAAAGAGATTGTGTTTCTGCTTTTAGGCTTGTAACATATTGCATAGGGAATGCAAATGCCAATACACATCTTCCCAACTCATCTCGACCAATCCCGCCACACTCATCTCGAGCAATCCCTCTCTACGCACCATCGATATTCAACTTCAGAAATCCGAGGGAGGGCTTACACCAATGCACTAGGGAAACCTTGGGGGGCCGAACATACCTTTCAACAATCTCCACTATATCTTATAACTATTACCTGAAATGGCTAAAGAAAGAGAATCTTGTAAACATAAGAGATAGAATCAATAATCTCTAAAATCACCTGAGAGATAGGAGGAGGCAATCCCTCAAATTTTGCCGAGCAATGCATCTTCCAGTTACTCCAACTAATAAAAGATTACTAGTATGACTTGGTTTACATCTGTCACTAGTGTATCTTAGTTTACTTTCAGTTGAACTCTTGTTCTATTTGTAGCTGGATTTAAGTTCTCCTAAAATAGTTTTTGGTTTCTTTACTTGATGCATTTATTCTTTCCTTCAAAGTAATAATATAATGTTTTAGATTGGTTATAAGGCTTCAAAGCTATAAAAGATAATTTATGCAATGATAGCCATAAATATTAATATACTTACAAAAAAGTAAAGGTATATACTTATAGATTTAATTTTCAACATCACTGCTTAGTTGCCCAAGGAGTTCCTTATCTACCTCAACCAATTGCAAGATCTTAGGTTATTTCTTGAGCTTAGGATGACTTCTAGAATTTCTAGTTTCTTATTAAAATCTTAAGATAATTTCATTTTAAGAGTCTACTATGTCTATATATTAAATTGAAGTAGTTCTAATTAACTTTCCTTATTGCATTATATATGCTTGTGGTGATTTAATATTTTCTTCCTACATGATAGTCACTCTAAAATAGTTGGTTATTATAGGTCAAAACCTTAAAATTGTTGTATCCAAAAAGTATTATACAAGAGAATGTTATTTTTATTACATGGTATATTGTCAATTTGATGGTGTTTTTTTTAATGGGCAAGAATTTACCAAAACTACCTAAGTGAACCATTGGTCTTACATGCTTGTTGTTTCTATTAAGCATTAAGGATAAAATGGTAAGAATAAGTATAGCAAGAATATGAAATAGGATCATCAATTCAAAGTACGCACTTATTGTTTCCATTAAATATTATGTAGGGATGGCAGTGGATCAAGCCAGGCTTGGAAGCCTAAAGCCTGATCGGGCTTTGGGATATAGGCTTAGAGCCCAACTTGATTTGGTCATACGGGTCGGGTCTAAGGCTAAAGCTTGATCGAGCTAATTAGGCTCGAAGCTTGATGGGGTTGGGTTAGCCTAGCCTAACTTTTTATTTGTAAAATTTTTAAAAGAAATTTATTTAATTAAAATTTTGAAGTAATCAATTCAATTAATTAAAGTTACGAATTTCAATTGATTGAAAATTTGAGGTTTTATAATGAATCAATATATAAAACATATATATATTAATAAATTGAATAAGATGAAACCAAATTCATGAATGAAGGATGATGGGACAATATGAATGAAAGAAAGAGATTAAAAATAAAGTGATCAATTTAATTAATTGAAGTTACAAGTTTTAATTGATTAATAAAAATTAAGATTTTATAATGAATGAATATATAAAACTTCCATATATTAATGAAAAAATAAGATGAAATTAATTTTTTAATGAAGGAGGATAAGATTATAGGAAATAGAAGAAAAATATTATAATTAAAGTGATCAGTTCAATTAATTGATGATAAGAATAAAAATCATTAATTGATGAAATAATTTACAAAAATGATTATCTAAACTTTTTAAATGATACAATTTACAAAAATTCTAGATAAATCATGAAATAATGTTTTAGATTGGGAGTCTGGGATTGTGAGAGACTGAGAGTGGAGATTGGAGACTGGAGAGACTGGAGACTATAAGATGAGCTAATCGTTGTAGTCAAGATCGTCAATAGTCTGTATCACTTCTTCTGTATCTAGAAACATTTTATTTAATATTGTCATATTAAAATTAAAGGAATATTAAACATATGGTAATAATTAAATATACCTTCATCATCAAATATTTTATCAAAAGAATAATTGATAAGTATGAGTATATGAATGACTAGTCATCTCCACATCAATACTTATGGTCGTATTAATATAAAAATTTAGAAAACAATATATGGTAAGAAAATATTAAAAATAGATGAAATTGATATATCAAAAAGAAAAGAGTTTACCATTAATATCTTCATCATCTAACCAACTTTAAGCACACATAAAGGCTTCCACAGTATAAGGACAAAGTCGAACACAATGAGGACTAATAACTCGACCATAAATGTTAAAAATAGACTCCAAAGCAACAATAGATGATGGAATTGTTAATAGATCTCTTGCAATTACTTGCATGATCACAAATCATTTCCACAACTCTTCCACGATAATAATACATCAAACTACACACTTTTTACTTCGACTACACAATCTTCCATCAAATATTTATCTAACTCTATCATATTGTACGAAGTCCTAGCCTTTTCTTTTCTTTCATGAATTTTGTAAGTGAAAGTAACAAACTCCTCTTGGAAGATGAGCCTGAACCTAAAACTAAAACTAAAGTTGAACAACCTAAACTACTGCGATCTCGATCCTAAATTTTGTCCATTCTGAGTTAATAATCATTAGAAAAATCATACCAAAAGTTGTTTAATGACATCTACATGCTCTTGAGGTCAATCACCATACAACACATTCTATATAAAATTAGCCCTCCTTGTCTTATATCTCAGGTCTAACATAGATAAGACTACAAAAGTATGTCTAACCATACACTAATAAGAATTTAGCTTTTCCATCATTTGCTTTGTCATAACTTGAATAAATTTATTAGAATCAAACATCTAATTAGATAAATATTTTATATCTCATAAATAGTGGTAAAGCAATAATGCAAAGTTAGATATTTTGTTCATAAGAACAATTTAGTAGCTGTTTCAAGTAATTCCAACTTTGTACAAAGTTCCTTAGCCAACTTCTATTCGTCTTCTGTAGGTATACAAGTGTGCTGAGAATCTCTTTGGCTTATTATTATAAACACATCAATATATTAGATTGTTTCCTTTAACATCTTGAAGTCGAGTTCCATCTAGTTGGACAATCCAAAACCAATTTCTTCGTCCTCAAAATGCATACTTATTATGCAGTTTGACTCTTTTAGGTGTTATACTCCAATATACTATACTATTTTGAATCAAATCTATTGCTTCCTTTATCATATCTAACGCATCCTTCATAATCAAATTCAAAATATGAGCAAAACAACAATATAGAATAACCTTCTACTAATCAACAAGCTCCTAACCTGTATCTTATTCTCCATCTTTTAAATCATAGTATCATTGATGTTACAATTTTTCACTGTTATGGAGGAAAATTTTGTGTCGATATTACAATCTATCAAACAATCATATGTCGATATTACAATCTATCAAACAATCTCCCAATATAGTTGCCAACCTTTTGCTTGTATGTATTGTCGGCACATAAATAAACCTATTATGTACAAAAATGACTAACATCAATCATAACATAATGAAAAAGTAAATGATAAAATGTATAAATTACCTTAAAAGTTTATTGTGTATAGTCTAGTCATTATTAACACAATGTGTCGTCACTGTCATATAAACCTTCTTTTAATTATTAGTTTTCTACATGTTTGTTATAATAGTAATCCATTCTTCAATACTTGACAATATTCTTAAAATTTCTATCTTCTTATCCTCATATATCTTCATAATGTCCTTCTTTAACGTATTGTGAGTTAGAACGTTGAAGGTCAATTACAGTAAGTTGCAAAACATCCTGAATCTTTTAGTATCAACTATAGATAGTGGATATTCGTCACCAATTACTATAGAAATAATAAAAAATCTTGATATGTTTTTGTCATAGGATGTTGCAGTCCTTTCATTCTTCCCTTTCATAAGGTTAGCGGTTTAAAATGTTTGACCTCTTAATATGATCTTTTTTATACTACACGAATCCATGTCTTTTTAAATGAGAGGTTTCTCCTTTTTAACTCCTAGCAACATCTACTGACAATACTTACATTTGGCTTTTTCTACTTTGTCCATTGATCTAGCGTTATTGAAGTGATTCCAAACTTCATTTTTCAACTGACCTGGACTTCTATCTTCACTTCTTACAGGATTAGAAGTTTCCACTTCTGTCTCTAGTATTGTATTACAATTCTTTACTGAAGAAATATGCTCATCCATTTGAAACAATCAACATATAAATATATACATTATTCATAATCATAATCGATAATTCATAAATATGGGAGAGAATAGAAGAACATAAATCATAATCGTAGATTTAAAGTTTATCAATTATCATTTATTAATGACTTATATGGTCAAATAATGCTCATGTATGTGACCATGTAAATCATGAAGATCATGTCACACAATACACATGGGCGTGTATATGGTTTTACAGACTTACATGGTCATATACACGAGCATGTATGTGATCGTGTAAGTCACTGTAAATTTTTTTCGTACTTACATAGCCACATACATAAATGTGTATATGACCATTTATGTCATTTAATCATACTTATACAATTAGATATATGGGCATGTATATGACCACGTAAGTTCTTTAGACTTACAGTCACATACATGCTCCTGAATGTGACTGTGACTGTGTAAGTCCATAAAACACCCCCTAGATGGCGCAGTGAAGGGGCGACTAGAAGGGAGGCATGGAAAATGGGGTGGCAGCGGTGAAGTGAAGTCTAATCTGTGAGAGAGAGAGAGAGAGAAAGAGAGGGAGACTAAAGAATTAGGGTGTAGGGGCGTAGGGAAACTGGTTGGGGAAGGAAGATAGAGAAGGGTATAGGTGTAGAGGGAAATGTTAAACCTAAACTAGATGACATCATTTTACACATAGTGTAAAATAAAATAACTTATCATAAAACGATGTCGTTTTGTTTTCTAAAGAAAAACAACTTCATTTACTTTGTCAGAAACGAATCAAGGAGAGCAGAAAATGTTGTAAAGCAAAATGATGTTATTTAAGTTGTAATTTGGTTATGCCTCGAGCTCAGTGGGTAGAGCCAATACAGGCCTGGACTCAAATGTCATCCATAGCACTAAGGATAAGATAGTAAGAATAAGGATAGCAAGCATAAAAAAAAAAAGAAATGGATCACAAGTTTAAAATTCACATTATGGTGTCTCCTAATAGATAAGTTTTCCCTCTTTTTATTATTATCATTTCACTTTTATCAATTACGTTTGTTATGTTTATTTTTTTTATAATCAAAACTTTTTCTTTTTTCTATGTTTTTTTTCAAGGGGCAACAAAAATGAAAGAAGCTTGACATATGAAAAATCAACATGGAAAAGTGGCATTAAGAAAGATAAGTTCTTTTCCTCCTTAACCATTTCGAATTGCATTATTCACATTTATTATTGTTTTTAATTTAAGTTTTTATTTTCTATTTTTTTATTTTGCTTGAATGACTCAATGAAATAAAAAATTACAAAAAGCAATAGCAAAAACTCATTAAAATTAATAACAAGATCGGTGAAGCAAGAAATAAAACAGTTATTGAGACTTAAACTGAGCGTGTTAGCTTTCTTAACCTCTCGTAATTTGATTTTAGATATCATATAAGTTTTATATTTTATTTTCTTTTGAACTTAATTTAATTAGGATCATTTTTCTAAAAATTAATTACAGTCACATTTAGACCATCAATTCTTAGTATCATAGACCAAATAGGCTTTTCTAATAATTAAGTTGTATCTCAATACTTGAGTACTTAGTACATGCTTAAGTCTAAATGAATCTAAAAACAATCTATTTATTATTTTCTCAATTTAAGTAATTATTAAGTGTTTGCATGATGCAAAGATGGAAATTCATCCAATAAAATAATCAATAAACGTAAGGTAATATTAAAAGAAAATTCAAGTCCAAACAATAAGTACATAAAACTTCAAATCTTAAGTCAAGTCTTAGATACTAAGTTGCTAATTTATTTGCTTTTTTTTTGGCCTCTAAATCAAGTCTAAAATTCTTTCGAAACCCTAGGTACTAGTTATAAACCTTAAGTACTCCCTTTAATACCATCTTAGTTTCATTTAAATTATAAGATTTAGCTCTATGTACTTTTCTTAAATTTTTAAATCTTAAGATACCACTCCGGACATATCATTTTTATTCTAAGCCTTAAGAATCTAAGTATTTCTTTTAACTTTAAGACTTATTATCCATTTGAGGCATTTTCTCTATTTCAAATCTTTAGATCTTTTCTAGGTATTTTGCTTTATTTTTCAAACCCTAGGTAAAACCATAAACTCTTAGGTATTCAACTGTTTACTTTGATTTAAATTTAAATCTTAAATATCAACTCTCAGTATTTTATTTTAGCTTTTAGGTAAAATCACAAATTCTTACTCATTCAACCATCATTTTATTAGTATTTCTTTAACATCATCACTTCTTTAAAGCTCTCCAAATTTGTAAAATCCTTTTCAAACCTAGGTAACTGCTCAGGCAAGCAAAGTATGGTGTCTAACACTTTTTCTATCCGACCATTCAACCCATGAACTTACATTTTTTGTTTATGACATTCTTAGTTCCTTTTCAATTAGATTTTTCTCTATCTTTCCTTAAAAAGGTAGGTGGTGATTCCACTAAATTTAAACTTCATTTTTTGTTTCATTCTATTAAAGGCATCCATAAACCTCATCGACAACTATGGCAATTTCACTAAGAACTATAGGATAAAACCATTATCAAATTTCTGGTTTAATTTTCATTTACTTATAAATTTCATAATAAATTAGCTATGAGATCTGTAATCTCATGACTATGTTTTATTTTCTCTCATTTTATTGTTTTTGTCAAATTTTGTTGCCTTTTTTTTTTTTAATAGTGTAGTTGGATAGTTTAGGAAAAAGTAAAGTATTAGGATGATTTTTATGATTCCTTTTTAGGCATCTATATGTGTGTTGTCATTTGCACTAAAATGTTGAGCTAGCACAAATACCCTTTGAGTTTAAGATAGTGCCCAACAGATTTGATTCATCTATTAGCTTACATTATTTTCTTTCTCTATGATCAAAACCTTGAGAAGATGTGAGGAATAATCTAGTTTGTATAGATTGATTTAGACTCGTCCTTGCTATGAGGTTCACCCAATCTTTAGCAATAGAACATTACGCTTCACGAATCAACTTAGAGTTTCCCTTTAGTACAATCAACATCGTTTTCTTTAAACATAATTTTGCATTTCTTTCTTTGATCATACATATTTTAAAATGGGGGTAACTCCTTTAAAATTTTGAATCATACACTATTTTGCAATTTGATTCCCGAACTTAATTTTTCGGTTTGGGACTTTCGTAGCTTCTTTTCTATAAGATTTTTTAATCTTTTCTTAACAAGGTAGGGTAATAGCTGCATTAATTATTAATTCCATATTTAGTCTCATTTTTATTGAAGGCATTCAAAAATGTTAAAAATAATTTGATTATTACTCAGTACCATGTGTATACATATAATAAACCAACAGGGACAATTACAGGTAGCCGAGGCTGTCCTAACTTGAACATATACACCCTAATTTGCATATGATGACATATTTGGATAGCTTTCAAATAACCTTCAGTGACTTAGTCTGAAATGGAAATAAGTGAATTCTAGACTATCCAGAAACAATGTGTAACATTGTCAAGTTCTTTTAAAATATGTGCAGATTTTATCTACAACCAGATACTTGATAAAGACAAACTATACAAGACCAAATATGCAGATTTTATCCAAGATCAAATGCTTATCTTGTAACATGTTTGTACAGCTGCTAAAGACAAACTATCGAAATATGATAAATTTAGTCTATGTTGGACAGATTAATGTTCACCTTTCTTTTGTTTGATATGCCCCCATCGTATCTTATTTTAGTCACCGATTAGCAAGGATCATTACTTGGTGGGAGGTAAATCCGAAGAGGCTAGGGGACACACTTTCGCTGTAGCGACCGCAGGTGTGAGAACCCCCTGTCGTTGGAGGATGTAGTCAATACGCCAACCAAACTCTGTTTCTTTCTCGTATTTGGTTGCCAGCTAACTTACCATCTATATCCTTGTGCTATGATTTACGTAATCGAAGCGTAACTGAAACTGAGATATGATATTAATTAAGCTCAAAGAATAAACCGCCATTTCAAGCTCAATTGGATTGACATAATAAATGACCTTGGCACATGACGCAGGTTTACTTTGGTAAGTGCACCAATTGACTCGAACTTCCATGTGATGCCTTTATTTTGGTCCTAAGCTGACGTCCTGAACTTTACTCTTCAACAACCTTCTTTTGGATTTTTTTTTCAGTTCTCGCTTATAAATTGATGGAATTGTTTCCTGTTGATAAAGCAATGGCGAAGGTAGAGTTAATCTTCGTTCCAGGTCCTGGAATTGGTCACATTGTATCCACTCTGGGCTTGGCAGAGCGCTTGCTCGACCATGATGATCAATTATCAATCACTGTGCTTGTCATGAAACTACCAATCACTCCTTTCAGCGATACGTACGCCGAATCTCTCACTGCTGCTCAACCCAGAATCAAGTTGGTTTCTGTCCCTCAGCCCATGTTTCCTCCATTGGAGTTGTTACAGAAATGCCCCGAATATTACATCTCTACCTCCATTGATAACCACATACCTCATATCAAAACTATTCTCCAAGATATCCTGTCAACTTCTAGCTCCAACTCAGTTCAAGTCGCGGGCTTAGTTCTTGATTTCTTTTGTGTCACCATCGTCGACGTTGCAAAAGAA
>JANQAP020000262.1:4369101-4387914 GCA_026874005.2 Erythroxylum coriaceum | reverse complement strand
TGTGACGAATGCATTTTCTTCATAAATGGTCCTTTCAAGTTCATTATAATCAAGATCAGGCGATGGTTCTTCTTCTTTGATCCAAAAATCAGTATGTTCAATACAATCAACATCAACTGAATCATATGTTCTCTTCTTACTAAGCGCTCTGAACACATAATAGAGTAATTATAAAGTCAATAATAAAAATAAAATTATTGAAATAAAAACAACTAGTTTAAGCCAAAGGACCGAATTTTACCCCATTGATTAATATATGACACCTGATCCTCTTTAGCTTGTTGTACATGCTACTTTCAAAAGCTCTTTATCTTTTTGTAACACTAACGACTTCCTCATCTTATTTAAAAGCTTTTTGTTTTTCTCTAATCAGTTTGATAGCTCATCTATACTCAATTGCTTCATTTTCTAAGGAATTAGATTTGAATTTTAGCTCTTAAATTTTGTTCAAAAGATTTTTGCCTTTAGTTTGCATCATAGTCCATTATATGTAGATATGGGAGATATAACTTTCTTTAGTACATAACTTGATTGTGGCAAGATTTTTCAAAGGAAGCAAAGACTTTCTCAGTATTACTTAGAATTACCCCAACAATAGATGACGGAGTTATAGAGTCAACAAATGAAAATATACTTAGAAAATAACTACGCTAAATTACAGTCAGAAATTGTAACTTCCATTATACGGTCAATCTGAAAGACTTTTTAACTCTCATTAGTTCTTTAGAGTTGAACATTATTGCAATGCTAGAAGGAAGGTCAGAAAAAGATCTAATAAGCTTAGGTCGAAGACTTCTTTAGAGGTTGTCGTTATAGACCAAACATCCTTTATCTGCAAGTTATAAAAGAATTCATTAATAGGCTAGTATGTTAACATATAGGATGAAGGAATTTTTATCTCACCTCTAGTAAAGAAATCTTAATGTCTTTTAGCTTAGGAGAAGTCTTGATCTTTCTAAATTCTAGTTATAAAGGAGAAGAGGAAGCAGGGAGGTCTGATGTTGTGCCATATGTAAAAAAGAGATAAAATACTAAGAATTTAAAATGAAAATAAAGTTAATAGTAATAAAAGGACATTTTAAACCATCACTGACTTCTTCAATAACCTTTACAACAGTAAAAGAATTCCTTTCTAATGTCTTTAATAAAAGGTATAGTAGTTACATATTCTTTATACAATTTGTAAGAGGAGCTAGTAGGCTTCCTTGCAAAAACTCTTAGAGTTAGAGTTTAGCTTTTTTGAAACTAGATTGTTTTGGCGACTTTCCTTTAAGTTTTCTTTCTACAAGAGAACTAGGAGCTACTTCTTTCTAAGAAGAAGGTTGACCTTCTTTGTTTTTAGCATCTAAGATTCCAAAGGCTATAAACAAATAAAAGCGAGGAAATTTTTTAGGAATTAAGAATACATTAGTAAAGTTGGAATAAATTTGATAAGTGAAGAATTAGGTTAAGGGACTAAACTCTAAAGGATTTTTAGTCACCACAAGTGGTAAACTTTCGTATTAGCCACACTAACAACAACAATCTTGCACTTTAAAATGAAACAGTGATAGAAATTTTTCTGAAATTATTTTTCATTGATAGCATTTGCTTCAAAAGGTACCCCTAATGGATAGTCCAAAATATATATTAGAAGAGCAACTCCCATAAATAGGTCAAACTGCCTACTCCAAAGGTAAGGGAGATATATTTAAAATCTTAAGGTCATAATAGAAGGGTTTAGTTTTAAAGCTTTGTCACCACTAACAATGAAAACTTTAGGGTTAGTGTAAACAAGCAAAAGCTTTTGGTAGACATCCAAATATGAGTATTTGGAGGTTTTAAAGATTATTTACCAGTAAGGCCTTTCAGAGAAGTCTCCAAACATATTCAACTGATCTATAGACCAGGACTTTAGAGACAGAAAAATGACAAATATTTCATCAGGAGACTTACTACAAAAATTGGTAGATAATCGAAAGCCAAGAAAACTAGGAAATTTAAGGTTAGAAAAAGGTAGACCTTCTATATCCCTAACTTTAAGGAAACAAACAAGAGTCCAAAGTTGGACATATCACATAGATAGGTTTAGACGTTCCAAAGGAAGGTTAGAGGGGCATTTCCTTAAATTTCTATAAAGAAATCCTAAGAAAATAAAGCCTAAAGCAAAGAAGTTTCTAGAAGCTACTGCTTTGCAAAAAGGAAGGAATTCCAAGCTAATTTACTATTAATAAGGCAAAGGATAAATCAATTTAAAGTGCAAGAATTCTTTACATGATTCTTATGATAGGTTAAAAGGGCTCAGATGGAATGAAGACCACTTCAAGTTTAACAGTTTGTAAAAGAAGTGGAATTAGAAAAATTATAGGGATTTTTGGAAAATGTTGGAATTTGAAACATATGTTAGTGGCATTCAACTAAACATAATCTATTGAAGAGGAAAAAAACAACATGATGGGGAGGAGCCTGGTAAAAAAAGTCGCAAAAAAGAGCATCTAAGTTAGAAAAGAGGATAAAAGACTATTTAAAAGATAAGGTGAAAAGTGAAGTAACGAGGAGCTTTTATAATATAGAAATGATTGAATACTAAAAGAATAACAAAAGGTGAAAATTTAAAGAGATTTGCTATCTTTTGTAACAAATAGGGAAGTAAAGATTTCAAATTTGAAAGATCTCAATGTAATCTTTGGATCTGAAATTCGTTATTTGTAAAAAATTATTTGACATTTAAGAGATTCCTTATAAATGATGTTACTTGGCTTACAATTCAAAGTCTAATCAAGAAATTAATTTTATCATTTTTTTGCTCAACCAAACATATATGAGGACAATTGTTGATAGAATAAAATAAATTCAGCCCATTTGGTCCATAAGTGAAAAGGGTACAAATTCTAGAAGTCTTAGAATTTATTTAGATGGAGAATTAATACACATGGGAATCATATGAAAAGCACAAGATTCAAGAATTCCAAATAATTAATACATAATTTACGTGTGTTTTAAAAACAGTGCAAGAAGGTGGTTCATTAGAATGTATACAAAAAGGCAAAATTCTAGAACGTGAAAGTTAAGGAGAAAGTGGCTAGTAGATAGCTAAAATATAAGGGAATGGACTGGAAGTTAAGAAGTTACTTGAGCATTAAGTGGAAGTTGAGAAAATAGTGGAAGATAGTTAACAAGAATATGGTTAAGTGGGCTGGAAGTTAAATAGTTATAGAATTCCAGAACATGAATAATGACAAGTAATTAGCTAAAATATAGGGAAGTAGGTAGTAATAACACAAAACTGCTTAAGGTTGAGCATACTATACATTCACCAGCCCCATAAGCATTCAAACAACACTCTGGATCAAAACATTCATATTACAAAAGAAATCACTTTCTAGAGAGATTATTCAACCTATCTCAAATATGTTTTGTTATTTTCCAACTTTCCTTACATCACAAATTCTCCTTTGTTATATCAAATTCCCTTTTGTAGTTTGTAATTCCCCTTTGCAACAATCAACCACTTTGATGCGAGACCTAATAGGAACTTATCTTAGAGAACCTTCAACAAGATGGAGCTATGCCCGGGAATGGCTAGAATCAAACAATCACACGAAATCACAAAAAACAAAATTAAAAAGATAGAAACTGAGCTCAAAGAGAAAAAGGGGTTGGAGGAATGTTGGTCAATGGAAAGAATTTCAAGATAACTTGTCTCTTAGAACCCCACCACAAAGGAAGACCATGCCATTGATAAGACAAATATTCTCAAAGAATACAAAGAAAGCAAAAATGCTCTAAATAATACTCAATATTATTCCTATTTTATAAGAAAAACTTTTTAAATTAGTGTCCTAAGGCAAAAACTAAACAAAAGGAAACAAATCAACCCCTAAAATAAAAGGAAACAAAATAAACTTAGAAAAGGTTTTGACTAGATGACCTTATTTTAAGGAAAATAAAAAGGAAACTAATTAAAACATGATTTGAACATATTGGATGTTATGAAGCACGTCCTTCTCCTTATTTTTTAAGTGACACATGGTTTTCAGATGGTATTTTACGTGAGTTCTTCCAATTGGACTCAATGTGGGCCTTTAGACACTTCATGTTGGGCTTCATAAACTAAGACAATGCCTCTTGGACCTTTTTACGATGCAATCTGACTCAACAATATGGGCTCTATCTCTTGAAGGTTTTGGATCAAACAATTCAATGCTTGCTTCATTGCTTTGGTCCTAGCTCTTGTCATTGGGCTTCCAACGTCTTGTAATAGATCTTTAGGAACATTAGACTTAAATGTTAGGCCTTTGATATGGGAATTTCATTTAGCCCCTTGCCTTGCACATTCAGAATTCAAATCTGATCCAATTTCAGCCCTTAAGCATCCTTTTGCCAGCTCATGTCCATGCAAGTCATGTCCTAAGCTTCCTTCTTGTCTTTTACATGCCCATGGTTCTTCATCACACTTTCTTTAGTTCAGATTTCATTTCAACATATCTTAGCATTTTGGTAGCTTAAAATTATATTTTCTAAGTTTTTTAAACCCCACTTATACTATTGATAGAAGTCAGGTATATATTCTAGGATAATTTCTCCTTAGAATGCCCGCATTTTAGGTTAACACCAAATAGTAGTCAATGTTGTAAACTAAATAAAAAAAGGTATTTGAATTAGACGTGATCGTTACTACTAGATTTTAATCAAAAGCGAGGAACTTTTTTATCAAGACATGAACTTTTACCAAGTAAGGTGTCCAAAAAGATGTAAACTTTTGTTGGGTAACTGGCTACATAGATGAGAATGAAACAAATGAAAAGATTATTTATAGAGGAAATATTTTGGATCCATTTTGAGAGAGTACTAAAACTTCTTGTTTTATAATTAAGCATAGTTAAGGATGTATCATTAGTAAACATAACTTAGTTATGGAAATTTTAGGAAAGGTCTTACCAATTTTGGTACCAATACTATCATGAGGGGTTGCAATGGGTTAGGCAAGATTATGGCCTAGGCCTAAAGTTCGACTGAGTATGACCTTCTTGATTCGAGCCCATACACTTGAGTCAACCCCTGATTTAATGTATTTTTCAGTTTCAAATTAAAAAACAACTTACATTTTCTTTGAAAAGTTTAGGCGTCATGCCATTCAGACTAAACCCAAACTAGACCCAAGGTTTACAATTTTATTTTAAAAACTCCAAGTGTCACCTAAAGTTTGGTCAATTCAAGCTAAAATCATTTACTTCAACTCAAGCCAGATCGAGTGAAGCCAAGTTGAGAAAACTTTTTAGGCAAGTATTACTAAATAGTATTAGTACTTCTCAATATCAAATACTATTTCAAATAATTTTTAAAATTGTAAAATATTTCCTAAGATTTTATATAATTAAAATATGTTTTATTCTATTTTATAATAAACATATTAGAATTTAAGTCTATTTAAAATTTTATCTTTTAGAAGGTACAATTTTTGTAAAACTCTTTTAAGATATTCAAAATTTAGTCAACTTTAATAGATATTATATTTGATTTAGGAAAATATGTAATATCAATTATGGATTAAGACTGTAATATTAAATTTCTAATATGAAATTTAGGAATTAAAGTCTAACTTACAAAATAATTTTAACTTAAATATGATTATAATATTTTAATATAAATATTTTTAAATAAGAACAACTACGATACTTCTCGTTTTATTTATTCATTATTCAATTATTGAATTTTAAATAAAATATTAATTAAATCATTTTTTTCTTTACCTGAAAAATAACAAAAGTTTTAAAAAGAAATGTTGACACATAAACTATTTATTATATGATTTATCATTATAAAGAGTGGCATGAAAAATTTCAAAATGTATATTCAATATAACTATATTTAAAATTTAAAACTAGTTACTTACATAAAAAATTATATTTAATTTATCGAAAAAAATAAAAAGGATAATGAGTAACAAATTTAATTATGCATAAGTTTGGACTCAATATCCAATTTATTAAAATAAGTAGAAAATATTTTATTTTTAAAAATATAACTATTAACTAAAAATAGTCATGTTAAAAATATTTCAATATTAATATATTTTTAATTTAATACTTTAACTTTTCCTAATTTTTAATAATTTAGTTTTTACAATAATATTTTTGATATCTCTACCTCTATTGTACTATTACAATTAAAATTTTGTGATATATTTTAATATAATTTTTTGGAACAATATAATTTACTTTATTCTATTTTCTAATCAGTAAGATGTCTATCAATCATGACAATATAAAAAACATAACGTGTAACACACACTTTAAATTAATGCTAAGTGATAACATTTCTAATATCTCTAGAAAGATTGACTTTTACTAGTTTATCTTTCAATTTCAAAATCAGATGAAAATTGGAGTTCAATACTACTTTCTTTTTTAGTTGGTTAAGGTGGCTATAAATCATAATGATTAAATTTGATTTATAAAAATATTATAATTCTTTAATTTTATTTTTATTATGTTAATTCTTGAATATTATAATTTTTATTATTTTTATTACGTTAATACAGAATAAGAAACCGAATTAATGGACTGAAACATAACTGCGTTGGAGCTAGAGTTGACAGGATATCTGAGTTGAATGGACCATTTCCTGATTTCTATTCATGTCCCAGTCTTATACGGCGCATTTGGGTTACAGAATCAGAAACCGAAGTAATGGAATGAAACATAAGTGTTTTGATTTCTAAGTCTTTGTGAGTTCTTGTAGAATGGCGAAGACTTTAATTTTTCTTGTTCTTCTAAAAAATAAAAATAAAAAATACGATGATGTGATTATAAATAAACAATTTAAATCAAGTCAATTTCATATTAATTTAAGTTGAAATTTGTGCAGATAAGTCCTGGGGGTAGAAGTTGACAGGACATCTGAGTTGAATGGACCACTTCCTGATTTCTAGTCATGTCCCAGTCTTATACGGCGCATTTAGGTTAGAGAATAAGAAACCGAAGTAATGGACTGAAATATAACTGAGTCGGAGCTAGAAGTTGACAGGATATCTGAGTTGAATGGGTCACTTCCTTATTTCTATTCACGTCCCAGTCTTATACGGCGCATTTGGGTTTAAACAAACATAACCCCAGTCCAACTGTAATTGGAACATTGAATATTGACTTGCTTAAGGTTAAATAATAGAGCCTCGTTTCAAGGTCATATGGATTGACATAATAAAAGATATTGGGGAGAGAAATAATCTTCTTAAACAGTAAATTATAATAATTTGGTTTGAACATCCGTGTGATATCAATTTTCGTCATTTGCTTTATGTTATAGTCCTTTCAGATCTGATCTTGAATCTTGATGAGTTGAGTTTAAAATTCAACACCCTTTTCCTCGTCAGCCTCCAAAGTACATCGTATAGACTTTTGCTCTATTTCTCATCAAAACTGGCCTTTACATTGGTGGTTATACTTACACAGCCTTTTTCAGTAGAGGAAAAAAAAAAGTGGTAAGGTGATTAAGGAATGGCGAAGAGGAAGGTAGAGTTAATCTTTGTTCCAGCTCCTGGAATTGGTCACATAGTATCGACTCTGGGATTGGCTGAGCGCTTGCTCGACCATGATGATCAATTATCCATCACTGTGCTTGTCATGAAGCTACCAATCACTCCTTTCAGCGATACATACGCCAAATCTCTCACTGCTTCTCAACCCAGAATCAAGTTGGTTTCTGTCCCTCAGCCCAAGTTTCCTCCGTTGGATTTGTTAAAGAAATGCGCCGAATATTACATCTCTACCTCCACTGACAACCACATACCTCAAATCAAGACTATTCTCCAAGATATCCTTTCAACTTGTATCTCCAACTCAGTTCAAGTCGCGGGCTTAGTTCTTGATTTCTTTTGTGTCACCCTTGTCGACGTTGCAAAAGAACTGGGTCTAAATTCTTACATATTTTTAACTTCCAGTGCAGGGTTTTTGAGTCTCATGCACTACATATCCATTCGCGATGAGCAGGACGACTCTGGATTTAGCAAGTCTGATCCTGACATGTTGATTCCAGGTTTCTTCAATCATATTCCTAACCGGGTTTTGCCTGCTGGTTTACTTGAGAAGGAACTTGGCTACCCTACTTATGTTAAGCTCGCCACGAGGTTTAAAGAAGCCAATGGTATAATGGTAAACACGTTTGCGGAACTCGAGCCTCGCCTGATTGAGTCCTTTCTTGGCAGCCAAACACCTCCAGTTTACCCCGTTGGTCCGGTCATAAACCTCAAGGGTCAGCCTAACCCAAGTTTGGACCAAGCTCAATGGGACAAGACCATGAAGTGGCTTGACGAACAACCAGAATCATCCGTCGTGTTTCTATGTTTTGGAAGTAACCGGGGCTTTGGAGCAGAGCAAGTGAAGGAAATAGCAATAGGCCTGGAACAAAGTGGGCACAGATTCCTTTGGTCTATACGCGTACCTCGTGACAGTTTGTGCACTAGCCCAGAGGAGATGTTGCCAAAAGGGTTCCTGGAGAAAGTAGATGGTAGAGGACTGATTTGTGGATGGTCAAACCAAGTGGAAGCTTTAGCACACAAAGCGATAGGAGGGTTCGTTTCTCATTGTGGATGGAACTCAACATTGGAGAGCTTGTGGTATGGTGTGCCAATTGCAACTTTCCCTATCTACGCTGAGCAACAGCTTAATGCTTTTGAAATGGTGAAGGAATTGGGACTAGCAGAAGAGCTGAAATTGGATTATGGGACAGATTGTCATCTTGTGAGCTCTGTCGAGATTGAGAGAGCTGTCAGATCGTTGATTGAAAGTGAGAACGACAAGAGGAAGAAGTTAAACGAAATAAAACAGGTTGCTAGAAACTGTGTGATGGAAGGTGGGTCTTCCTTCATTGCTACAATAAAATTTATTAAAGACGTGATGACAGAAAACATGTGAACTCTGACGCGTAGGAACCATGAAAAGAACAAATACTTGTTCTCTTTCTACTTCCATGTATTTCTTTAGAAGCGCTTCATGTATTGTATGCTTTGCCTATAAATTAACTTGCAAACACAAAGCAAGGGCTATATATGTTTCCAATTCAGTTGAGTCACAAAGCTTACGTACTGTACCATTTGCAGAGTTCCCCCGTGCCCCGAGAAGATTGCTATGTTTTCTCCTATCAGTTTTTTCCAGTTCAAAAGGCTACACATAGTTCCTATACATGTATTTGACTGAAAAACTATAAAACTTTATTGTTTCCATGACTTCAACAGATGTCTTGTTTACGTATTATGTTGAATTACAACATAATAGGAGCGTGCTTTTTGATAAATTCTAAAGATGGTGCTTAGTCTCAAAGGTGCTTTCAATGTATAACTAATTCTAATGGTTAAGTACTATTAATCTTGTTTGAAATAATTCATAAAAGAAATTTTAAGGTACATAGATCCTTGTATAAAAAAAGTGGATTTCTTTTATAATTGCATTTATTTTTAAAAATATTCATATTATTCAAAATTATTTTTAACAATATTTTTCCTATGGAATTGGTGGTTCCAACCTTGAGAGTAGCTAGACAAAATGCTTTAGTGACTTGTGGGTATTCAAAAGCAATGACATTGGAGTTAGAAAATGTAAATGAAGTGCTACTTCAAACTTTGAACAATACGATTATACAAAAGTGAAAGGTGGCAAATTTCTATAATAAAAGAATTTGCTGTGAGAATTTTCGGAAGGGGAACTAGTGTAAAAATTGATCCTATCCATAGGATAAAAGATAGAGCATGGGGTAAATGATCACCAAATCGGGAAGGACCAATTAGAATTCAGAGTGTTAAGTGTTAATGCCTTGGTTTTCTTGTTTGAAAGGTGAAATTCGTAGGCATTTTATTAATAGAAAGTATCTAAAGTCTTATGCACCTACCTTGTTTGAAAAGTATGAGGATTAAGGAGTGACAGTGAATTCTTGAGATAAAATAACTTCATATTAGCATTTAGAAATAAAATTTCAAACTCCCATTTAATAATAACAAAAGTTAATAAAATAGAGAAGTTCACAAGTCAACTGGTCTATGCCAAGGGATCACATTTTACCCTATTGAGTAATACATGACATTTGGTCCTCCTCGGCTTGTTGTACTTGTTGCTTCCAAAAGTTGAATTTAACTTTTTGAAGCACCAACGACTTCCCAACTCTACAGCTATCTTTTTAACTTCATAAAATTCCTAATTAAGCTTATGTCCATCTTGTTTGAGGGCTTATTGCTTTTTTTTGATAAGTTTGATAGATTGTATATGCTTAATAGTCTCATTTTCTAAGGAATCGGGTTCATTTTTTAGCTCTTGAATTTTGGTCAGAAGATTCTTCCCTTTAGTTTCTTCTGCATCATAGTCCATTCTACATAGATACGAGAGACTTAACTTTTTTTAGTATATAACCTAATTATGACAACATTTTTCAAAGGAAGCGAAGACTTTTTTTAGCTTTTTTTAAAAGTCCTTGAACAACAGATGACTGAGTTATAGACTCAATATATGAAAACCTATTTAGAAAAGAACTACATTGAATTGCAGTTGGGAATTGCAGCTTCTGCTACATGGTCAATCTCAAAGACTCCTTAAACTCTCAATAGTTCTTCAGAGTTGAACATTGGTGCAGTGTTGGAAGGTATGTCAGGAGAAAGATCTAAGGAACTCAAGTTGAGACTTCTTCTAAGGTCGTTGTCAAAGACCAAACATCCTTTATTTGCAAGTTATAAAAGAATTTTTTAACATACTAGTTTGTCAACATATAGAATATAGGAATTCCTTGTCTCACATCTAGTGAAGAAACAACTGTGGCTTTTAAGTCAAGAGAAGTCTTGATCTTTCCAAATTCTAGTTCTAAAGGAAAAGAGGGAGTAGGAAGGTCTGACATTGTCTCTTTTGTCAAAAAATAGATAAAATAGTGGGAATTTAAAATGAAAATAAAGTTAAAAGTAATACAAGGATATTTTGTACCATCACTTTCTTCTTCAACAACCTTTATCCCAATAGGAAGAGGTAGGCCATATTTGTGGTTGAACTGAGAAGAGCCTTTTATAATGCTAAAAACAAGAGTATGAATGTTAGAGTTAGTGGGTTGAAAGGAAAATTAAACTGTGAGAATTCTTTATATGATTCTTATAAAAGGAAAAAAGGGCTTATATGGAATGAAGACCACTTCAAGCTTAATAGCATGAAAAAGAAATGGAATTAGAAAAATCATAGGGACTTTTGGAAAATGTTAGAACTAAAAACATATGTTATTGACAAAATTTGTTGAAGAGGAAGAAAAAGCATGGCAGGGAGAAGCCATGGTGACAGAAGTCACAAAATGAGAGTGTGCAAGTTAGAAAAGTGGATAAAAGACTATTTAAAAACGAAGGTAAAAAGTGAAGAAGTAACGAGGAGCTTTTATAGAGTAGAAACGACCAAATACTAAAAGAATAACAAAAGTTGAAAATTTAAAGAGATTTATTATCTTTTTTAACGAATAGGAAAGTAAAGATTTCAAATTTGAAAGATCTTAATGTAATCTTTAGATCTAACCATTCTTATTTGTAAATAATAGTTTGAGATTTGAGGGACTCCCTATAAATGATGTTACTTGGCTTTACTCACAAATTTAGTCAAGAACCCTACAAGCCTTTAGGATGGAATTCAAAGTCAAATCAAGAAATCAGTAGAATTTCTATATCATATTTTTTGTTTGCTCAAAGAAGCATATATGGGGAACAATTGTTGATAGCATAAAAAAATTCAACTCATTTGGTCCATAAGTGAAATGGTCCCAAATACTAAAAGTTATTTACACTACAAGAGAAAGTGGTCGCTAATTAGCGATGGAATGTTATTATCCGTCGGTAATGTACTGACGGAAGTTATAGTCCCGTCGCTAATTAGCAACGGAATATTCTAATTTTATCAAAAAATTTAACTTTGATAAATTTCTGCTTCCATTCCTCACTTCCTACCAGTGTTTTCTGTTCATAATCTTATGATTTTTTGTATATTTAATTTCTGTAAATAATATAACATTGATTGATAGATATAAAGTAAACATTATCCTTATTGTTAATATAATAAAAAATTAAAACGTACACAAATAAGTAATCATTATAATTAACTGTAAATTAAGAATTTGTACAAAAACTTAAGTGCAAAAAAACATCAAATACATTCACTTATACAAGTGGTGAAGGCAGATGCTCTGATTGCTGTGATGAGATATTGTCTCTCCGCTTCAATTGATCCATCTCATTACATAGTTGGGCTATGTATTCCATCAACTGTTGCAACTGAATTGTAAGCCTCTCTATCGTGCTCTCAAGCTGGAGGACTCTCTTATTTAATGCCGACTGCCTATTAGATCCAGCTGTAGTGGATATGGAGGATTACAAATAACATGTGTTCGTAAATGAACCAAAGCTAAAAATCCTTCCATGACAGTCCCTACCACCCACCACATCAAGATACACCTGACTCTCATCAACAGTTTCAAAGTTCTGAGACTGTCATTCAATGCTTTCTTGTATTTGGTCCTATCATTATAATTTTTTATGTCAATAAATGATACTTTTTAAGAATTAATATTAAAGTATAGATTTTACATATATGTACTTGTCTGCATCGGGTATTGACGAAGGTCATAACATTAGGCTTCTTGGTGTCACTGTGCAAAAAGAGCTGGCGTGGTGTAGACTTCCTTCCCATAGACTTTTCTTACATTAATCTAAATTGTTATAAGTGAACTACAATTTACAAAAATTTCAACAGAATTTTCTCTATTTTTATGATATATATATATATATATCCCCTATTAGACAAAAAAATTTAACTAAACAACACAGCCATTACTGACACCAAACATTGATAACATTATTATTCTCCATAATGCACATATATTTTCATTTTGAATTTCATAAACCAAATTTCATATATCAAAGTACAAAAATCAGAATATAATTATAAAGTTTTGATACTTACAAGTTGAAGTGCATGCTCTTGGTGGGTCAAAGATCCTCCAGGTGTACAAGTAGGCTCTCTCCGTCCGGTCCTCCATTTTTGTTAGCATAATTGCACCCTGAAATGGATATTTCTTTGGGTGATGCCCAATACTGCTACCAACGATTCCATATTTCTTCAAATATATATGGTGGTCATACACTATTCTTGTATGTCAAGCCAAGAAAATCTCTATAACGTGTACGAGCTTGCCTCTCCCTTACATTATAAATAACTGCATCAAATTTTGCATCCTAAAAAAATTCTTTCTGAAGAAAAAGAAAAGCATACAATAAGTAATTATAAACAACAATATTTAGCTAATTAATGTATAAAATTAGATAAAATAAAAAAGATTAAAGAATATACTTTGTGTACCTCAAACTGTTGATAATAAAAATCCTTTGCTGATTAAGAGACATTATTCCATATATAGCCCTCAAGATCTATCGTCTCCTTGAACTTGGATGAGATATTTCTTGAGCACGTTCCAAACGGAACCAACCTAATGTTTAAGTTATTTTAGATCATTTTCAAATTAAAACCTATAACTTCAGTATAAACCTATGATGTTATTATATATTACAACATTGCGGGGATTTTACTTACAAATTGTTGACAATTATGATATATGTTCTTCCATCAACTCCCTCAGCCCCAGGCTGGAGGTCACCTCCTTCATCCACAACGTTAACCCCTGATATCTCTGTCGATATATAGGTGGTGGATAGGTCTACTAGACGGTATAGCAGGGTTGCTGGATGGTATAGCAGCAGATACAGAAGGTGATGCCTCATCTGGATGTACAGTAGCATCTACAGTATATGATGTTTCCCCTAGAAATGCAATGGCTTCTCCAAATCGTTGTAACCTGAACTTTGGTCATATCATATCCTGTTTTCTCTTTGGTGACATATTTTTAACCTGAAATTCACATTTTATTAAATTTTACAGAAATATAATAATATAAATTCAATATATAACAATATATTATTGGTCCAATAATAGATTTATTCATATAATATTCTATTACAAACATAAATTAATCGTTATCAGCACTTAATTGTAAATCAAAATCATCATCTTCTTTTTTCGAAGAATTAGAATCAAACTCAGGCTCCTCTTCCGATCTCTCACCCTCCTCTTCCTCTCCAGATGAAATGTCAACATATTCGTTATTTGAATCGTTCAAAGGTTCATTCTCGTCATATATTATACATGTATTTATTTCATAAACTTCTTCCTAAGACGGTTCACTTTCATTTCTCTTATTTTCTCCTTTTCCATTTAATTCAAAAATACCTCTAAATTTTACTTTACAAAAGTCTAACCAATCTGGTTTATCTCGTCGTAAGCTGGGAAAAGGGATATAATATACCTAAATCGCTTGTATCGTTAACACGAAAGGTTCAAATTGTCTAAATCTTCTTCACTGGTTGATTTCTACTATATTGTATTAGTTATGCACTTTTGTTCCACCATTAGGAGTTGGATCAAACCATTCACACTTATCTTAAATACCATACTTTGTTTTATTGGCAATGCAATGTACTCAATTTCAAGTATCTCAATAATTTTACCATAGTAATCCATCAATTCTCCCTATATGCAAACCCCACTATTTACTGTTGTTATGCTATGACTATGATATTCTGTATGAAATTTGTATCCAGTAACAGTTTATAAAGGTCCTTTCACAAGATCGCATATGAACTTGTTCTCTATTAGATTTTCTGAGGCCTACATAAAAAACAATTTATCATATTAAATAGTATAATGTCATCTAATCACTTTGACCTGATAATTCAATCATTTAAATTATTACAAGTGAAACTTACATATTTCTTAAACTATCGAGGAAAGTGTCTCTCAACTTCTTTATTGATATCATCCTGTATTGTTTCGGGCATTAGCTCGCGTAACCATTCCTCGCATAATCTAAAAGCATTATTATGTATTTTAGTTGTGAACAACAATAACAGAAACTCAAATAATCTATTTCAAAATCTACTTAAACTTACTATACAAAAGGTTGAACCTCTTGACAATTCAATAAAATGTAACCATGGGCAACCTCTATTTCTTTTACTGTTAACATTCTTCTTGTTGAACGTCTATATGTTCATCCTGGATATGTAAAAATGGATAAGTTACCATCAACATCACCTATTTCTCCCCCATCGTCATTACGAGGAACTTTTCTTTCTCTTGTATGCACATACGGCTCAAAATAATGTGAACAACATGTACTTGCTTCCTCCACTAAATAAGCATTACATATCAAAACTTCAAATCTAGCCTTCTTTTTTATGTTTTTCTTCAGGTGATGTAAATACCTATACATAACAAATAGGGTTATGTAACTTCTGTGAAAAAACATGCTATAAGTTTTATTTAAATATTAACTATAATTACCTCTCAAATGGATACATCCATCGATATTTAACCAGACTAGCAAGTTTAGCCTCATGTGCTAAATGTACGGATAGATGCTCTATACAGTCAAAGAAGCTTAGGGGAAAAATCCCTTCCAATTTGCATAAGATAACTGGAATTTCCCTTTTTAGTTTTTCCATTTCAACCAATTTTATTTCAAATGATGTTAAGTTTTTGAAAAACAAATTTAATTCTGCTATAGTTTCCCAAACCTTATTCAGTAGCAACTCCCTGAAATGCAATTGGAATTAGCCTTTGCATAAACACGTGATAATCATGACTTTTCATCCTAAATAATTTGTACTTCCTTATTTCCACATACCTTGCTAAGTTCGAAACATAACCATCAGGAAACTTTAGACTTTTCAACCATTCATTCAAATTTTCCTTTTGATTTTTGTCTAAAGTGTAACATGATTTTGGATATTTACCGATGCGAAGATCTTTATCTAACTCATTTATTTTATTAAAAAAGTTTCATCAACTCGTCATTTTGCATTATCCTTTGTCCTCCCTTTAATGTTCATTATGGTGTTGAACAAATTGTCAAAAATATTTTTTTCAATATACATCACATCTAGATTATGACATATCAAATTACTTTTCCAATATGCAAATCCCAAAAGATACTTCATTTTTCCAACCAAAGTTTTTACTAATGCTTCTATTAATTTCTTCAGCTTCAAATTCTGTAACTTTTAGCGACCATAATTCATCAATCTGCTGTAATATCTCTTCACCAGCTCTGTGAGGGGGAGGAGGAGTTTGTACCATCCTATTCTTACTGAACTTTTGTTTATTGCGTCTAAATGGAAGATATGAAGGAAGAAATTTGCTCTAGTTGTCAAACCAAGATGTTTTGGCCCCGTTAGGAAGATAAAATGCATCAGAATCATTGCTACAGTAAGGCCAAGCCAATTTTCCTACTATACTCCATCTAGACAACATAGCATACACAGGGAAATCACTAATAATCCACATCAAAGCTGCTCTTAGCAAAAAATTTTGTCTAAGAGACACATCATATGTCTCCACACCAAATTCCCAAAAATGATACAATTCAAAGACCAATGGTTGTAAGAATACATCAATTTTATGCTTTAGATTCATAGGCCCTAGCACGATCACTGTCAAGAACATATATGCCTCATTCATACACATCAATGGAGGTAAATTATAAGGATTAATTATGATTGTCCATAATGAATATTGTTAGTCGGATTGACCAAAAGGTTCGAATCTGTCTGTCCACAATCCCAACCTAAAATTTCAATTTTTAGCTGCAAACTTAAAATAGGTATTATTGAAATGTTTCCATGCGAGTGCATCCGATGGATGGTTCATTATTCCATCTTCCTGTTCATGTTCATTATGCCATCTCATGTGAGATGCAGTAACATTAGAGGCATATAGTCTTTGAAGTCTCAAAGTTAACGGGGAATAATACATCTCCTTCTAGGGTAATGATTTCTATTTCATGGAAAGCTTTCTAGGTTTGAACCTAGATTGATGAAAAAATTTATACTCTTGTAATTTCACATCATCTCCCTAAAACAACATACATCCAAATTGCAACAATCAAAATTTTCAACTGGCAAACCAAGACCCCTAATAAATTTCTTCATATTGTAAAAATTATCAACCATTGTATGATAAGGAGGCAATGATTCATTATACCAATCAAGAATTTTATCCAAACTTCGATCAGAAATATGCCCTTTAGACTTTATGTTCAATATTCGAGCAATTGAAGATAATTGAGTTATAGTCTCATAATTTAGCCATAATTCTTAGTCAGCTGATTTTAGGAAGTCAAAAAACTATTTTGCATTTGGGTTTGGTTCTTCTTCAATATTTTCCATATTTGCCTAAAAGGTATAACTGGCTGCATCATAAACTTTTTAGGTGTAAGGATTTTTAATTGTACCCACATTATTTGTTATAAATCTAGTCCCCTTTCAAACCTATCCACATTTATTGACGAGTTTACTTCATTACCCTTTGAGGTGCTACAAATTAGTTGGTCTCCTTGTCGTGTCCACTCAAAATAATTTAGAACAAACCTTTTTCTTAACAAATGGAGATTCACTTCATCAATAAGAAGAAAACGAATATGTTTGCACCTTTCACATAGACATCTGATCTTTGGACCACCCATACATATAGGTTGAGAACATGCATAGTGAATAAAAGCTTTAACTCCCTTAACAAATTCAGGATTAATGAAACCATCAGGTGTTAATCGTCTATACATCCAAGATCTATCAACATTACTCATTTATGCAAAACTGATATTTAAAAAAGTGATTTCATTGTTAGTATCCTTCATTTCCACTAAGTTTATAAAACATTTCATCTTTACTTTACTGAACAAAAGTTTAGAGGTCTCTGACCATTTCCCCTCCAAATTGAAACCAACTCCTCCCATAATATGAGTTCACAATTATACAAACTGAACATATGTGAGTTTCAGTCAAATAAAACAATTTGCCAACCAAGCACTATGGTACATGACATTACACCTATGAATCAAGAAAGCAAGTTCTCGCTGTAACTCCTGAACTCGTGGAATTTTTCACTAATAAGCCTCATGGAAGCTGCATCATGGGTTTCCAACCTATATATCATCCTAGGGCTTATTATACCAATAATCATCCATAATTATACAAACTCATTCGACATGCAGTAAATACTTATATAATTTATACATCTAGCTATCAATCATTCTAACAATATTCCAGACAACAACATGCAAAAGTAAGATAACTATGTTTGCATTAATCACCTACAAGTTGATTTCCAAAGTTTGTTTTTAAACAAACACTATGGTACGTGGCATTGTTATACCATATGGTTCAAGAAAACAAGTTCTCGCTGTGACTCCTAGGCTCGTGAAATTTTTCATCGATAAGCCTTATAGGAGCTGCATCATAAGTTTCCAGCCTATATACCATCCTAGAGGTTTATTATGCCAATAATCATCTATAATTATACAAACTCATTCGACATGCAGTAAATACTTATGTAATTCATACATCTAGCCATCAATCATTCTAACAATATTCCAAACAACAACATACAAAAACAAGATAACTATGTTTGCATTAATCACCTACAAGTTGATTTCCAAAGTTTGTTTTTAAACAAGCACTATGGTACGTGGCATTGTTACACCATATGAATCTACAAAGCAAGTTCTCCCTGTGACTCCTAGGCTCGTGAAATTTTTCACCGATAAGCCTCGTGGGAGCTACATCACAGGTTTCTAGCCTATATACCATCCTAGGGGTTTATTATGCCAATAATCATCCATAATTATACAAACTTATTCGACTTGCAGTAAATACTTATGTAATTCATACATCTAGCCATCAATCATTCTAACAATATTCCAAACAACAACATACAAAAA
>JANQAP020000262.1:4358330-4368350 GCA_026874005.2 Erythroxylum coriaceum | reverse complement strand
TTAACTCTTCCAATTCCCAACAGTACATGAAATAAATCCTCCTAAACTTGACTTAATAATTAAACTCCAATAAAAAAATAATGTAATTTATCCAACAAGATCACCAAAATCATTCAATTTATGCTTACTAAAAGATTCGGGGTCCAACAGTGGCATTGTTACACCATATGAATTGAAAAAGCAAGTTCTCGTTGTGACTCCTAGGCTCGTGAAATTTTCACCAATAAGCCTTATCAGTGCTGCATCACCGATTTCTAACCTATATACCATCCCAAGGGTTTATTATGCCTCAATGTTTCAAACATTACTCATATTAAATGCACTACTTAAACTATTACATCAAAACATAAAAACTCATCAATGATATTGCAAACAACAACACAAAAATAAGACCTCATTTGTAATAAAAAAAAAAAATTCTCACAAATACTCCAACTAGTAAAGCAAAACATATTAGAGACATTAGTTGAACAACTTACTTAGATGGATGGACAGCCGCAAACTATAAAGAAGAAGGACAAAGTCGAACGATTATCGATGCTCTTTAACACAAAACAGAGCCTACAAAATAAAGGAATTTCGTGTTTAATATAATACAGTTGTTCTTTATCTTTTCAGTCTTAAAATAAATTATTATTGCCTATTGGTATAGTTGCAAATAACAATATAGTTCATCTTGTATTCAATTGCTGGTAAATAAAATGAACTAGATATCCACAATAACTCCAAAATGACAATTTCAAAACTAAACCAACTCTTAAATGCCATAAATACCACATATGACAACTCCCACATGAATTTTATCCTATATATAGGTGACATCGTGATTTTAGGAGATCAACAATTAAGGTCTTGTATTACATGGTATAACCATAATAAATGGTGAGCTAAGTGTATTACGTGGTATAACCATAATAAATGGTACGACAGTTTTTTAAAAGTAGGGACTAAAGTGAAAAGTACCAAACAATAGAGGGATTCAATGTAATTAACCATAATTTATTTAGTTTTAATCTTCAGAAGACACATAAAAGGAGAGTGAATTATGCATTTATGTATTTTATGTCTTTTCAGAACTTAATGAATAAATTACATGTACTAACTTATCTTTATAACAAATTGACATAAGATAATCATAGAGCAACAACAACAACAATAAAAGAAAGTAAGGAAATGAGAGACAAAATCAATTTATAACAATTTAGCTTAACAATCCTTAAATATATATTTACTTTGTAAACTCTATTTTATAATTCATTATCCTCTTCCTTTTAAGAGTTGAAGAGGAACTCGATGTAACATCTTTTCTTAGGAGAAAAGAGGAACCATTTATAACTCATATACTTATAAGCAGTAAATTTATCACAATTATCATTTGACCTCCTCAGAATCTCATAAACATGACAAGTTAACTGATTACATTATAATAAATTCAGTAATAAAAATTAAAAGAACATAAACTAAAATAAACACCAGATTCATTAATGATTTTCATGACACTAAAATGACATTTATACCTAGGTTTGAGAAAAAATCAAAAAGTAGAACTATCTTTATCACTTCAGGCCAAGTTTCAAATACTTGAGTCTAAACCTGGACAATAAGTGCTTAAACCTACCAAATTTACACTATGCCAATTAAACATGTAAACCTTTGATTTCATCAATCTTTTTCTTAATCATAGCTTTTTTTCCTTGAAATTGTTTTGCCTAATTCAAAGAAATATTGAATTTCTCAAACTCCATTTTATAACAATATAGAATATATGTTTAACTTATTGAGTATAAAATAATAATGTTAAGCTTGAGTTAAAAAAATAATAAAACATATAAAAATTTTGATCATAAACCTAAGAAATAAAACATTTTGAGGTTCTAAGTATATGTTCTAAACCATCTTCTAAAGAGAAGAATTTTAGATTTGATATTTAGACTATACTACCCTAAAAACATCTCTTAAAAGCCTCAATTGGTGAATGAATCTAAACAAGTATATGGCCGGATTTACATTTCAAAATTGACCAATTAATAAAAAACCTAATATCAAATGTAAAAAAAAGGATGTAGTTGATCTAAGTTCATAGATGTCTCTCTTAACAATTCAATATAAAAACTATTAACTAACAACTTTAGGCCACATTTAAAATTGTCATAATAAACAATTATCCCCCCAATTATACCAAAATATAATCTCACATGACCTTGTGATTTTATAATACTTATTAACATAGGGATGTTATGTTCTAGTATCATATTGTTTAGGTCCACCTAAAAATGAACCTGTATTTTTCAATCTCAAAGTCTTCCATTTGGTGAGGGATAGACTTAAGAGCTACTGACCCCCACCATTAGTTTCAAATTCCTTATAATCTACAACTATAGGCCTGCATCTTACTAACCTTGACTCAATGCTAGATTCACTCCTAGATTTAGTGCTTGTGTTATCTCCATTTGACGAACCACTATATTCAAACATTATCTTAAAAGAAAGAAACTAAGAGATCTTTACTATAAGAAGATGGCATTCTTAAACTGAACAATAACTAATTTAACTAGATTGTTTGAAATCATAAATATTTATTAAAGAAAAAATAAAGTAAGAAAACAAATAAAAAGGTAGGGGTTATTTATAGAAAATGGACATACAATAAATATTTCTTAGTGATATGAGATTAAGTACTATAAAAACTTAAGATCTTATTTTTATAAAAAAGGCTCTTAATCTAAGAAAATATTTCTTTTGTCAAACATAAGGTAAATGATGAATAACATATAAATTAGCTAACCATCCCAAAGTATTTATTCCCCTATTACAGATCTTATGTGAATATAATCACCTTTCATGGTCCATTTAAAATCCATAATAGTGAATCATATGAAAATTGACTGCAAACTTGTTATTAAAGCCTTAATTTCAACTCAATAAATTGATCCAGGGATTTAAATTCCCAAAAGCATATTTAGATAGTCATTACAATGACTAATTTTTGACTTCTTTGGTAAACTACTATCTTCATTCAATAGAAAAGTCTAGGGTTTTACCCAAGGTGAAGAGACACCTAAAGGGATATTTTGACATTTAAAACAAGGAGAAAACCATTAAAGAGACCACTTTAAACTTTCGTCGAACACTTCAAGGGCATGACAAATTCATCCAAAATAACCTAAAGAAATCATGTCTTTTTCCTTCCTCAACGTACTGTGACACATTGCAAGCCCAAATGCACCACAGATAAGCGAAACAAATGCAAAAATACTCCAAAAATTCATTAAACACATGCAACGTTTTTTCTTAAAATACCAACACTGTGTATATAAAAAATCCCAGAGAACAAATGCAGAATGACTTACCTCCACCGAAGGACATAAGGATAGTGACCGAAGAAGAAAGAGGCACGTAAACGCAAACGCCAACAAGGAGAAGAGAAATCAACGACAAACGATCGTAAGAGAGAGGAAAACAATAAAAAACGAAAGCGCAAAAGAGAGGAAGGGGGTCTTCGGGTAGGTTAAAGGTGAAGGAAAACGACATTGTTTGTTGTTATACCAAAGGATATCGTTTTCCTTTTATTAAAAACGTTCAAGCTGAAGGCCTAATGATGACGTTTAACTTTAAATTTTACCGATGGTATCACTGGTTTGTCAGTTTCGTCAGTAATTTACCGACGGAAGAAATTTTCGTCAGTACTCCCCAACGCTTATTTTGCCGCCAACCATTGCCACCAATTTTTACAACTGCCTTCTCTATTCTATGGCAATATTATGTTAGGAAAATTGCGGGAATAATTTCCCTCCTTCTTTATCGATATGTCCATCGCAAAATACGACAATTTTATCGACGAAAAATCAATTTTCATTGCTAATTTAGTACAGAATCTTTTCCGTCGATAATGCTACGTCGGTAATTTCTAATTTTTTTATAATGTTAGCTAAAGAATTCATGCAAATGAGAATCAGTTAAGAAGCTAAAGAATTCATACATACGAGAATCAATTAAGAAGCCCAAGATTGAAGAATGTTAGATAGTTAATACATAATTGACTTGTGTTTTAAAAATAGTGCAAGGAGGCTGTTAGTTAGAATGCATACAAGAGGCAAAATGTCATAACGTGAAAGTTAACAGTAGCAAGCAATTAGCTAAAATATAAGGGAGTGGACTGGGAGTTAAGAAGTTATTTAACCGTGATGTAGAAGTTAAGAAAATAGTGGAAGATAGTTAATAAGAACATGGTTAAGTGGTTTGAAAGTTAAGTAGTTACAAAATTCCAGAATGTGAATAATGGTAAGTAGTAAGATAAAATATAGAGAAGTAGGTAGCTATAGCACAAAACTGCTTGAGGCTAAGAATACTATAAATTAATTTAAAAAAACTTGACAAAAGTATTTTATAAAAGTATTTTAAATATAATAAAGTAATTTTCAATAATATAATATTTCAAAAATTGAGTGAAATTGTAAAAGGGATTTGCATCTTTGACCCTTATTATCGAACATCACAATTATTTCCTCATTTGAAAAATGTAGACAATTTATGCATCCAACATATTTTAGTTCTCAATTTCCGACATGCTATTTACAAGTCATCCTCGCTCCTTATTTATAAGAGGAAAGGTGCCTCCAGGGCATAGCTCAACTGGCAAAGCCTGTAGTGCCTGCCATGCTGGCAACCTGTAGGATGGAGGTTCGAATCGTAGGGGTAACTTTTAAGATTTGGGCCCCTTGTATGGTGAGATCAGTGGGTAAGCTCAAGTCCCTGGTCAGTTGAGGCACATCCTACGATTTACCTCCTCTACCAATCCTGAAGGCACGAAGAGTGGGGGCTCCTAATGATGGAGTTCAACATTTTTTATAAGAGGAAAGGCACCGACTAGATGAATGGTTCCGTAATCAAGAAGATAAGCATACAATTGAACAAAAGTTGAAAATCAAAGGTAAGTGGAGTTACATGTATGCCATAGTATCGTCTAATATTGAAACGACGTAATTAGAAGGTAGAAACGATTAAAAATAGTTCTTAAAAAGCATATTTTAAGTATTCAATGTCCAATTCAGCTACGAATTTTTAATTCCACTTTTGTTATGTGTCATTACACTGTGGTATAACAAAAATATAAAACGTCATCTTCTAGCCTTAACTTTTTTTTTTTTAATTTAAGCCTACTATTGGTCTCAATAATTTCCTGCTTCGAATATATGTTAAACTATATTCCCAATCAGTCGCACCAAATATGTTACGACTTTACAATTTATATATGTTACCAAGAGCCATCAAGACCGTTTTGTAGTAATCACAGCCTTGACGTTTTCAATATTTAATTAAGTGGATGTCAACTTTCCCCAAATAAAAGGTATAGTAAATACAATTATTAAACCATTTGTTGACTTTAGCCACCTACTACTAGGAAAAACAAAACCTAACGCGATAGATGTGTTATAGGCATTTCTAGATTCTCAAACAAGACAAAAAAATTAAATTAATAATAGGCACCAAATTAAGAATGTCCCACAAAACCATATCGTGGGCCGTTGGTTCCCATAAAATGAAATGGCAATTCTCTCATATGCAGCCCAAGCCTAAGTTCAAGCTCAAATCTAAATCTTTTTACGAACTTTGACTATGTTCAAAAGTTGGATCTAAATCTTTTTACGAACTTTGACTATGTTCAAAAGTTGGATGAAATTTTACAGTCAAATCTCTACCCTTGGAACCCTTGATTTGCATTTGAAGCCTTTTATATGTGTATCCAAATGCTTTATGAGAATCTTTACTCGACTAATCCTTATATCACCAAAACTGAGTATTTTATAATTTAATCATTTCATTATCCAATGTTCTAATTAGACAGAGTATAGGTTTATTGTTTACTCTTTTGTATCTAATTATATTCATTCTTGTTAATTAATAATTGATTTTTGAAAACACCTTTTCAAGTGTCAATTCACTCTTGCTAAAGAATTTCATAAATCATTATTAATCAAGAACAGTAGAATATTCTCTCTAATTACTTTAGAGTGACGAATTATTTATCGACTTACTCAACTATTTCCATATGGTGCATCCAAGTACTACCGACTGAATTATCCTAGGACAGTTTATAAGTAACATCAAAATATAGTAATTCCCACATGAGATACCTTAGTCATCTCAAGTCTAAGGATCAATTATATAACCATCATTATGAGGAAATTTACAAACAGATATGTAATATTCCATTTGAGATTATCATAATCAAGTCAGTTCGGTAACTTATTCTCTAATAAGCATTCACATATTAATTTAAGTATCTTCATACTTTAATTTATAATATCAGTTACTTTCTTCATAAGAAAGAAACATAATATGTGCTAGTTCACTATTTCAATAATATCCCGTCTTGATGAAACTACAACTAGAAATAGTTAAGAATAATACATAAATGTAAATTAAATCTCATAATTATGATTTGATCACAATTCAATTATACATTAATTATTTCACAGATTTTACCTTTAGTATTAAAACATCAAATATAATTAACTTAATACATAAAGATAAAGATTGCCTTTTATTAATTGAATAATAATATCATACATCAAATTGCAACCAACTGATTGACTGTAAGGGCATACACTAACAATCTCCTACTTGCACTAAAGTCAATCGTTTAAGTATCTCATACTATATCACCATATAACGATTATGCTACTGTTGGGACAGTGGTTTAATTAGAGAATTCTACAAGATTCTTGATAGTGAGCACTTACTTAACTCTTATAATTTTCATCTTAATTATCATCATAATTAAGAAAATGTTGCCTAAATACATCTTTGTATCTTTGATGAGACCTTAACTCGTTTTACATGCATAATGACTCTAATGTTCCATTGTACATTATTGTCTTGAACAATGTAAGGAACTATACTAAGTTCATATTATGAGTTAATTAGCAACTATTGCTACATTGGAATCTTTCCAATCTAAAATGATATTATTTTAAGTAAAATAAATCTTAATTAGGATTTACTTTTAAAGTAAATATCCTTTATCTCTTTGAACTTAAATATTAATTCGCATGTAGAATAATGGATATCTTTAATGCTTCACCAATATCAGATATCTCAAATATCAAACACCTTTAGTACATTATCTATATACTTGGGGCTTAGAATAGGTGAACAATTTCTAATCTTTCTCCATATATCTAATTCCCAAAATTAAGTTATTAGATTTACATATCTAACAAGAGTTGTTATTGGACAATTATGTTTTCAACAATTGAAAATTATAATTATTGTTCTATGTCTCTATAAAATCCCATTGAATAGGATAATTATACTCCCACTAACCTTCTTGTAGACATGATAAATTCACAGTCATCTTTAAAACAAACTCTTTGAATTCATCATAAAAGTGAATCTTTCAATGTTTTGTAGCCTTTTAACTATACATCAAATGTATTAACAAAGGCACTACCTCCAATTGGATGTATTGTCATAGGATTTGAAATTTTCAAATTTCATCCTACTCTCACAACTTATCTTGAGAACCATTCTCCTATAAGTATTCATTGAAGTAAATAATTTGTTTAATAGGTCTGTAAGATTATATCCAACCCTTTAGATATCTAATAACCTTTTATTACCTAATTTAGTTATAAACTTAATAGATAATACATGTTTCAACTAAGAATCACATCCCTAAACCATTAACTTTGACTCTTTCAAAGACTTAGCGCTTCATATCTAATATTAAATGTTGTTAATTGATTCAATTGGAACTATTAAAGATAAATCATTGTAATAGGCATCACTATAGAAGAAATCATATTGCATCATACAATATATCATATTGTATTTTCCTCCTTATATAAATCCATTCTCTGATGGAATTTTGTTGTGAAGATATTAACTAAAGAATCTCATTTCTTATAGATAACAATAATTTAAAACTTAATAAATCAATCTCATTGAAATGCTTCAACATTCTTAATACTTAATTTCTACTTAGATTTAAACAATTTGAACTTTTCAAATTTTAAATCAACATTTCATTTAATACATATACTATATCATAAAAAGTCATTAGTAATTTAATGAAGTATAAGTATCATCCTTTTATGAATTGTTATTCCATCCAATACATCACATTTATAAGATTTAACAATTCATTACCATCATCATCCTTTCACCAAAGGTTGATTTGGTTATTCATCAACTTGACAAGTTTCATAATTAAAAGGATACACTTATCTTTGTATGTAACTTTATGATTCTCGTTATACTGATTTAACCAACATGGCATAAAAGGATAGTCTCGGTTATCCAATTTTTATTCTTACCTTTTATATTAAGCATAAGTCTTCTTTAATCTAGTACGTACAAACTATTTGTATAAACTTGGATCAACTACTTTTACTCAGCAATATATTTCTTATCATGCTTTAAACATTATAATAATGTTGAATCTAAATTTAGTATCAAATACTCATAAGCATGAAATAGAAATATATGTGATCTCTATCATATCTTATATAGGTAAGAAAGTCATGCAATCATTTTCTTCTAATAATAACTATTATCATTCTATAACAAAGCCTTTAATTAATGTCCATATTTATGCTTTTAATAGGCTAAATTAAGTGAAACAATTCCAATAAGGTATTATACCTTTCAACTTTACTCTATACAACTTCTTGCATCTTGCTATTATGGTGTTGACATGCATCTTAAACATTGTTTTCAAAGTTTATGAGACATTAGTCAACTCAAAATGTCAGTACATTTTGTCATCCATATGATTTTGACATATCTCTAAAACTTTAACACCAAATCCTCAACAAGGATTATAACAAATTACGTAATGGGCATACAATTTTTTTCTCCAACTTTAGGAATTCTTCTCACACATATCCTATGTCCAAGAAATTTAGTTCACTAACTTAGTATCAACTATACTAAACAAGGTAAATTCCACAAAGAACATAATATAAAAGTAAAACAATAATTAATTATATGTCATGAGTACCAAATGAGATTAGAACTTTAATTATGTATTTGATTACTCCCATTATTTTATTCAAAATAATAACCCTCACTACTATTCAGAAAGATTACGCTAATCTTTCTAGTGGGCTATGATCCCATTCAAAATTAATTAGTCTTGAGTTTACTTAACAAACTAACTAAACTTAAATTAGATAGATAACAACTTTATCAATTACATCTCATATGACTCCTATATCCGTCAGTTGACAACTCTTGCCAAAACTTATCTTATATGTTATTTCTAACTTTGCCTCTAAATTCACTTGATTATGAGTTTGCTCATCCAAATTACACAAATTTAGTTAAGTAGAACCCACGATTATAAGACTAAACATATTCAGGTTAAAGTGGCCTTAAATTTGCTCAACAAGCCTATAATAAACAGACCTTTAGTTTATTCTTATTACAATGGAAGGAAACAATCACGTTCTCAATGTGCACTTAATATTTTAACAAGAGATTTTAATTTTGTTCATCTCATCAATCACAAATTACATGTAAAATATCACACATATGAAATATACAATTTAACATGCATCTAATATATATATATATATATCAAACATATAAATAAAGTATGTAACTTATGCACTCATAATCAAATTATATGGATAATGCATCAAGCTTTGATCTTCATATAATCTAAAATAATATTTCCAACTATTTGGAAAAATTGAATTATATTAAAATGATTGATTCCTAATTGAATTAAATTCTTATTGCAAATAAAAATTCAATTTGATTTGAAAACAAATTTTCAAATCCAATTGGAAACTATTTCCAATTATCTTGACTCCTTTAACAAAATATAATTGAAAACAATTTTCAATAAATTGTACTTCTTACTAATTATGTAACACCCCACTCCCGCAGAACCCGAACCCGACATCGATGATGATATCCAAATTCGTGCCCTGCGAGGGTGGCATGTTATAGCACTAGATCATTCAAATTTCAGTACAATTTTTTTTAAACGACAAATCGGCCCACTTTGTT
>JANQAP020000262.1:4231443-4247498 GCA_026874005.2 Erythroxylum coriaceum | reverse complement strand
AAGTGTATGTGATTCAACAAGATGATTAGTGAAGTGATATATATTATATGATTATGTGAATTGTCTATAAACTATTTGTGTTATGTGATATGAGTGAGAAATCGAGGATGGTCCGCTCACTGAGTTCGCAAAACTCATCAAAATTGCAACGTTGTTTTTTAGGTTCAGGAGATACCCAGTTAGACCAATTGGAGTATAGCTATTGCATTCGGAAAAGAGTTTGAGGTCGGAGTCAGTTGGCATCTGCATATGTTTTCTATTATTTTTGTATTAAACATTGTATTCCGCAAGCGTCATTTATTGTATACATGAATTCTGTTTATAATAACAATTATATTAAACATGTGTTGTATTTGTATTGGGCTTAGATGATTACTGGAATTTATGATGATGTGTTTATTGTTTGTGACATTTGTGACTAAAATTGTTATGAATAAAATGGGCTGAAATTGTTTACGGTTTTCTGAAATATGCGTATGATGTTCAAAGAAATTTTGCCATAAGTATGATTGAGTGACTGTCCTAGCATGCCACCCTCATGGAGTATGTTCTCGAATACCAACGGTATGTTCGGGAATATTCCCTGTGAGAGTGGGGTGCTACACCAAAAATGTATAACAAGAAGATTTCTTAAAGAAAGGATAAGTTGCATACTCCAAAGGTAAGGAAGGTACATTTCGAAACCTAAAATCATAATAGAAGGATTAAGTTTTAGGATTTCATCACTATCAACAATGAAAACTTTAGGATTGATATAGATGAGAAAAAGTTTCCAATAAACGCCCAAGCAAGAAGATTCAAAAGTCTTGGAAATTCTAAGCCAATAAGGCCTTTCAAAGAAGTCTTTAAAAGGATTAAGTTGATCCATAGACCTAGCATTTAGAGATAGAAGAGTGATGATGAATTCCTTAGGAGATTTACTATAAAAACTAATAGATACACGAAGACTGAGAAAATAAAAAAAATCTAGGTTCTAAAGAAGGCAAGCCTTCTCTTTCCCTAAGTTCAAGGAAATAACCAAAAGTCCAATTTTGGATAAATCACACATATAGGTAAAGACATTGCAAGGGAAGGTCAAAGGCATCTCTTTAAGTTCTTGTAAAAGAACCCCAACTAGCAAAGCCTAACACGAAGAACATTTCAGAAGCCACAACTTTACAAAAAGGAAGAAATTTTGAATTGGGTTTGTTATTAACATAATAAAAGATAAATTGATTTATTAAAACCCAAATAAACTTGACATGTTCTTCTTTAAAAATAGAATTTTTTGAAGAAGCATAGCTATTTATCAATCTAGAATAAGAGGAACATTTAAAAGCGCTAGAGTTTAAACTAAGGGTCTCTTCAATTAAGAAAACAAACTCTTCCCAATTATAGGTAGTCCAGTTAAAAAGAAAATGTCTTTCGATAAAATTGAAGCATGAATAAAAGGAAATATAAAGTAGACGCAAGAAGGACTCCATAATTTCAAAAATGCAGATACAAGGTTCGATTTATATTATATAGAATTCCTAGAAAGGGCTATTAGTTATAGAGGGCCCTATCTTTTCTAAACTGAATGATATGACGTATATAACATATCCACCTACTTAACACATTGATTTACATTTTTAGGCCACGATTTTAAGGATTCGATAGCCTAAAACAAAACACATTATAGAGGGAAGTTTGACTTACTTTCCCTAAATAATGAAGTAATAATTGAGAAGAATGAACAGGTGAAAGAGTCTTGATAGTGAGAGGTAGATCGTGTTTGTGATCAAAATGGAGAAATCCTTCTATGATGCTAAAAACAAGAATTCAAATGTCAAACTTAGTGGTTAAAATGATAACTAAAGCATAAGAATTCTTTTACTTGATTCTTACGAAGATTAAAAAAGGCTCCAATGGAATAAGCCCACTTCAAACCTTAGAGCTTGTGAAAAGAAGTGAGGTTAAAAGAAATTGAAGGGAATTTTTAGGAAAGCATTGGAACTAGAAATGTATAAAAGAAGCATAATGAGAAGAAGTCATGGTTGTACAAGTCATAAATAAAAGATATTTAAGTCAAAAAAGAGGATAAAGACCATTTCAGACTTGATATGGAAAGTGAAGAATTAATAGGAAGATTTTATAATAAAAAAGGTCGAATCTTAAGGGAATCGCAATGTTTGTAATTTAAAGGGAATTTATATCTTTCGTAATCGATAGAAAAGTAGGGATTTCAAATATAAAAGTTTTTAAAGCAATCTTTAGGCCTAAATTTCTTATCCATAAAAGATTGTTTATGAGTGAGGAAGATCCTCACAGGTCATGTCACCAAGCCTAACTCATGACAGAATATGAAAAGCCATTGGGATGGAATTTGAGGGGATTTCTATATCATATATTTAGTTTTCTCAACCCAGTACATGCAGGAGGCAATTATTGATAGCATAAAAATAATTAAGCTCATTTAGCCTTAAAAACTATTTAGTTAAGGGAAGTTAACCCAGAAATGAAAACTCAATAATATTTAGTTAAATAATTCATGAGTAAGAGTAACGAAAAACTAAGAAAGTGGGAAGAAATTTGTTGAATTTGTGAAAGTCTAGAATATGAAAGTCGAGAAAATAGTAGAAGGTAAGTAGCAAAAACATAGCTCAGTGGATTAGAAATTAGAAATTAGAAAGTTACTTGAGCAAAAGTCCAAGATATAGAAGTTGAGACAATAACATTTAATTAGCTAAAATGTAGGGAAGTGGACAATTATAGCAAAATTTGCTTAAGAATGAGAGAATTATAATGAAAAAGGAAACTAAAATAATCACACTACAACAAAAATCAATCTCTAGGGCAAACAATCAACTTATTTCAAAAATACTTTACTATTTTTCCAACTTTCTTTACATTGCAAATTTACTTTTATTATATCAATTTTCCTTTTGCAATAATCAATTACTTTGTTCATTTCAATATATTTTAGCACTTTTGATCACTTAGAACTCTATTTTCTAAATTTTCCAAAGTCCAATTCTATCGTCAATAAGAAGTTGAATACAAATTCTGAGAGTATTTCTACCTGACATGTAACACCAACATACACACACATACAGTATATTTCTTTCTCTTTTTGGATAAAATATAGTATACTCTCATTCATCCAATTACATGCTCGAACCAGAGATTCAAGTTGCCTGGTGACCGTCGTTCTGTGGGAAAAGTAAGAGGGCAGGGAGTCTTGACCTCAAAATTGGGGGATGACATCAATTAGATCAGCAGCATATTACCGAAGTAAAGTGAACAACAAAGAAAAGCAACACCTCGATGTAAATTGGAAAAAAAAAGAGCAATCATCTTAGCCATACCAAACCACAGGCTTCTATTTTACCAACAAAGAGCTATCAATTACTCTCAACATTTCAACTGTTTTGACAAAGCAAGTATATGACCAACATTCTGCCCGTGGGAAGTTTTGAAAGTGTAATTGTTGCATGGCAAAGTTTACGATCGACGCTACTGGATGATACATTAAAACCGTCTGATCATTGGGATTCTTTCTGATTTATGCATGCGATCCTCTCTCTCTATGACGATGGGAAGACGAAACCCTATCGTGTCCAGACCATCTGTCTCTCCTTTTCCTCTCTTGATCCTCTTCAAGATAGGATTTTGATTCATGCCTTTCTGATCTTTTCTCTTCCCTTCTATGGTCATCTCTTCGTTCAAATTCATCACCTTCATGTCTCTTCAATCTCTGGTCCACTTTATAATCATTTTGCACTGACTTTGGCTCAAATTTATCATCTTCGTACTTCCTCAATCTCTGGTTATTTCGGTCATATCCATCTTCTCTCAACTTCAGCTCCAACGTGTTATCTTCAGAGCTTCTTAACTTTCTCTGTTCCCTCATATTATAAACTCCTGATTTTTGCTCAATTTCGTTATCTTTCTGTCCTCTTGATCTTCTTTCCTCCCTTCTCCCACCCTGTGTTGGGTGGTTCTCCAAAGACCTGTCATTTCCAGATAACTTGTCCCGCTTTTCTGGATGCTCAAACCTATCATGTCCCCACCTGGAACGGTTATCCTCATGACCCCAACCTGTGTTTGCAGCTCTCTGCATCAAGAAAGAAAGTAAATCATAATCAGACAGGCTACCAAAAATTCAAAAGCATAATGGAATTGAAATTGCCTGCTTCATGGCAAATTCCCAAATCCAGAAGGTGCCTTAAATTGACATGAGGATTCTAATAGTACGCATGTGGAAGCAGTATACAACAGTTAAGCAGCTAGTAAGAAGAAAAAATGACACAAACATTTCCCCAGCCAACCTTGTATAGTAAAATGCAAAAAAGTTATCAGATGTTCAAAAAACAAAACTTAACTAAAGGCAGAAGACTTTCAGCCCTACCAATACCATTTATTATCTAAACTGAGATAGAACAATGCAGTGGCAATGCTCACATGCTTGATCCATAAGAGATCCATAAGAGCCAATCAACATGTCACTATCTGGATTGGGAATTGCATTAGTTCAATTTCTAGTCATCAACAGATGGTCCTGCTTTTAGCAGTTAAACAACTCAAGTTTATATTTATAGGAAATTTAGATGGCATCAATATAAGCGTTGAAACGAAAAAGTCTCCATGTAAAATCTACCATATAGCTACCTGCTCGTCATGGGAAAATTTACAACCAGCTCCACGAGTACATTCACCTCTCTGAAAGGAACGACATATCCCTCGAGCCTCTCTCTTCTGTCGCTCTGTCTCTTCATCATCTTCTTCTTTCTTTTTGTACTTGGTTACATGATCAACCCTCACAACTCGACCAAGAATCTGAGCTCCATTCAGATTATCTGGAAAACCAAAAACATAAAACAGTCAATCAATTATGAAAAACGTAAATTAATCATCATAGCGTTATGGCCCATGTGAGAAAAAGAAAGAAAAAGCACCGACCTACAGCAAGATTAGTACTTCTTTGATCCTCGTAAGCAATAAAAGCAAAGCCTTTGGATTTACCAGTCCCCTTGTCTCTAACAAGATTCACATCTACAATCTCCCCGTATCTGGGGAAAAATCAAGTTAGAATCATCAAACCTCTAAAACCCTATTGACCAAATACTGAAATAAAATGAATAAATAGATTATGTATACTGACTGAGCAAAGACAGCGAGGAGATCCCCTTCAGTGAGGTCAAAAGGGATGCCGCCCACGAAAACATAGGCGGAGTCCTTGTACTTCGCGTGCCATGAAGCTGCCTCAGATATACCCAAAGCTGCTTCTTTGGAATTCAAGTTCTGTATTCTCTTCACCAACGTTAATGGGTTCATATCTGATTTGTCTTCCTTTTCTAAATTGTGTGCCCCGTCTTCGGCTTTCTCAATCTCGGAGGTGGATCTTGGGATACACCCTCCACCGTGGTCGGGTTAACCCAAATTCAAAGTGAGCTGTCTCTGTCATAAAACGCAGCGTTTCCATTCTCATTTCAGAGTTCGACCCCGCTGACGTGGCCCTCAAAGAGAGAGGGAGAATAGAATATACTGATTTAGTTTCACTTTTTTATTAGGTTTTTGGTTTCTATTTTCTATTTGTATCTTTAAATTAAAAATAAAATATATTTAATTATATATAGTTTAATTTATTATTAATTAATATTTAAAGATAAATTAATTGTAAATTTTAATTAATTAATTAATTAATCTTATTTTAATATTTGTACAACTTTATTATTAAATAATAACAATATTACAGTACACTTTATTTAAATAAATAATTGAATAAATAAAATATACAAAGTTTTATTTTTACATTATATTTTATTTACTAATATAATTTATAAATTATTTTAGATTTTAGAATATATGTATTTTAAAGATACTATAGATTTAAAATATAAATTGAATTTATAAATTTTAAAAATATTTTATTTTTAAAATAAAATAAAATTATTAAATTGTATTTGTCATTATTCTTACTAATAATTATTATTAAATATTTAAATGATTAAATAATATATATATATATATAATAAACTAGATTTTAATAAAAAATAATGAATCAGTTTTATTAGTTTTATAAATTATTAAAAATTGAAAGAAACTAAAATTAAAATAAAAACATAATCAATTAAAAAAATTTCAATAAATGTAAGAATGAAAATAAAAAAATAGAATCATACGTGACTGTAACTTTCATGGAGTTAACATATTGGTACTCCCAAGTTATTAAGACTTTTGATCATTTGGCAGTAAGGAGTGACCCTTGCACCTTTTTGGCTAATTCCGCAAGTCTTAGTAAGGTAATCAAATTTTAGCTTTGCTCAGATTTGGCTATGATGTCGAGGACTTTGGACAGCAACAATTCCAAGCTAATCGCAGTAATGGTTAGGCATGGCAATAGGCCGGGCCGGGCCCGGACCGACTACTATTATAGCGGGCTGAGGGTCGGCAGGTCGCCCGCTCTGACCAAGATTGGCCGGCCCGTGGTCGGCCCGGCCCATATATATATATATATATATATATAATAAAAAACTATACAAAACGGAGTTGTTTTGTTCAAAACCAGGCGGGTTGATTATGGTCGACCCGTGGCCCGGCCCGAACGGACCGTGGTCGACCCGTGCCCCGCCCGTGACCTGACCAATTTGGGCCAAAAATAGGGTCGAGCTAGGCCAGGCCAAAATTGTCATCCATAGTAATAGCCTTTTGGGCAAGTATAGAATAAAAGAACCTGGGGTTGTTAGAGGGATAACTGCACTTTCTCCTGTATAAAGTGGGTAAAACAATATTATTAATAGGTTTTTTATTAATAAGCTAAAACCTTAGCGGGACATGTGCACTTTCACCAATGTAGTGGGATAAAATAGCATAAGTAATGGGCTGAAACTATATAGTTATTTTTGCAACTGCTCTTTTTAGAAGTTAAAATCAACCCATTATCGAAATAGCAATAAAATTGGAACAATTTATCTGAATGCAAAATATCGAGAAAATTATTGTCCTAAATCAGAAATTTTCCTCTACGGTATAACAGGATAACAAGATCCAACCTCAAGGTTAACACCTTCTCTACCAATTTCGGTAAACTTTAAAAGGCGAAGTAGGAACTGTCTCTAATAATTAGGAAAACCATGATAGAAGAATGAAGAAGAGAAGAGATATGCGTGTATTTTTGCACTGTAAAGAGTGGCTTAAGATATAGAAAAACAGTAGGAACATTACTGCGTAAGAATAATGGGGAATTTGTAGAAATTTCAGAAGAAGTGGTCAAAATAATAACGTTAGTAACTGAAAAGCATTAAAAATATACGAATTAAACCAAATGAGCCCGAAAAAGTTTGTGTCACACCCGCACGATGCAACCGCGCGTGTCATATCAATACCTTCCATAAGAAACTTTATTCAAAGTCTCATAAAACAACCTAGTAGATAAAGTTGGTGGAAAGTCCCTTCCTCTTTCAATGTGGGACACAAATCAAAACAAATAGAGAAAAATGTTCCAAGTTTTGGAACACACCAACAATCCCCCACTTGATCCAAAACTTGAGAAACAAACTATAAACGTTGAAGAGAAAGCTAGGCGAACAACCAGATGAACTAAGTCTTGAACATAGTATCCATGATCATTTTAGAGAGATAGCTTAAATACTCTCATAATAGGGTGACTAACCCCTCCAACCACGTAAGTGAGTCCATCAAGAGTGTACTACTCACACCACCTAAACTTGGGCTAGGGAGCTCATTAAGGATTAAACTATCCAACCTCGTCAAACACAGTAAAGCCATGCTAAGGATGCAATTCAACAACTGAATATACCTTAGTATTATTCCACAAACAAAGTACAAGTAAGTAGTCACCACATGACTTCGTTTAACCCATTAAACTTGATTTCCTAAGACGGGTGTCCACCATGAGATTATTACACAATTGGGCTCAATCTCATCCCTTTTGGAATGCTCTGAAACTAGTTTTGTATTTAAAGTTCTGTAAACATATCCGCTAAGTTTCTCTCTGACTTGATATAGTTTGGAGAGATTACTCTATGTCTAATCGCAATACAAACAATTTTATGTCTCAATCTAATATGTCTACTTTTGCCATTATATACCTTGTTCTTAGTAATATGAATGACAGCTTGAGAATCACAATGAAGGAACATAGAAGAAACTGATTTTCCCCAAAGTGGGATATCTGCTAAGAGATTCCTTAGCCACTCAGCTTCCCGTCCTGCCAGCTTCAAAACCATAAACTCAGCCTCCATTATTGATCTAGCGATACATATTTTCTTAGATGATTTCTAAGACACAGTAGCTCCTACCAAGGTAAAGATATAACCACTAGTAAAGTGTATATCATCACTCTCTGTAACCCAGTTAGTATCAGATTACCCCTCCAATACAGGAGGATGACTACCAAAAGATAACTCATAATGCATAGTACCTCTCAAATATCTCAACAAACGAATCAATGCATTCCATTGCTCTTTACTAGGATTATGAGTATACGTACTAAGTCTACTCACACAATAATTCATAGTACCTCTCAAATATCTCAACAAACGAATCAATGCATTCCAATGTTCTTTACTAGGATTATGAGTATATGTACTAAGTCTACTCACACAATATGCAATATCAAGACGAAAATAGTTCATCAAAAATATCACACTACCAAGAATTTTAGCATACTCGGCTTGGTTTACATTATCACCAAGATTTTTCTTTAAAGCAACATTAGCATTATAGGGAGTCTTGACTAGCTCAATGGTGAAGCTCGTCGTAAGCTACCGATTAATAAAATACCTAACTACGTAGTTAGGGTAAGTTAGGGTTAAATGCTTAGGGAGCTAGGGTGAACTGCTATCTTTAATGTTGCAAAGCAAAGGAAAACACCAAAAAAAACCTGGAATGATGAAAGTATAAGAAACTAACATTTAACAAACACAAAACAAAACACAAAAAGACTACTAACAATAATAAAGAAATGGGCTAAAGATATCATCTGGATTCAAGAATGACTATTGATCCTTGAATCTAGATAAACGGTGTTCTAGCTATGGTGTTAACATATAGGTTCAAACAAGTTCTCAAACCCACAGTTCCTTTACCTTAGGTAAATCTAACAAGCTCTAAAAATACCCTATCTCCATCTATATCCTAGAACAAGCTCTTTAGATTTAATAATGGAGAAGTTTTAATTACTAAGGAACGAATAACTTAGGCCACTAACATGCAAGCTTAGAAAGTGTAACCTACTAGATTAGTTGATTAAGCATCCTAACAAATCTAACTAACCTATTGCTACTTTTGGGAATCGCTATGGACTATTACGTATCATATGCTCATTCCTAGTTTTAGGATTAGGGAATTACCTAAAGGGTGATCAATCCTAAGGATACACCTATTCTATGGAATTTTACATAAAGTCCCAAACCAACCTAAGTCTAGAAACACCAAACTAAGCAAAACCAAATTCAAATTCTCACAATTTTCATCCTTAATCCTTCCTATATGTTTAAACCCTTAAGCAACTAGCACACTTAATTAAATTAATCAAAACAAAGACTAAACAAACATAAACCATACCTAATTAAATTAAACCAAAGCCATTCATTAATCAAAATCCCAAGTTCAAACAATAAAAACAAAAAGACATTAAATTAAAGAAAGAATTAAACTAAGGATTAAACTAATGAGCTAGAAAGTAAAGCATTTGGTCAAGACAAATAAACATAAAGCATTCGGATATGACAAAGGAAAAACAAGTATTTGGTCAGAAAACTAAAGCTATAGTAAACACCAAGCAAAACAGTGCAATAATAGAAATTAAATCCAAAAAGGTAGCTATGGATGTGCTGCATCTCCTGTAAAGCAAGGAAGGCTCCAAGCTCCAATTTAATCGTCTCCAAGTTGAAGCCATCACCTCTCTATTCTCTTTTTCTATCGCAAGCTCTATTCTTTATTTATTTCCCACGCTACTCTCTCTCACTATTCATTTGATGTGAAAATTAATATTGGTGGCCACCTTACTGTTCACACAAAAATCCTTACAAACGTCTTGGCCAAACATCTTTGTTTCGTCCATCCTAGCAGCTGGTGTTTTCCACTTCTCCTACTATTAGAAATTATTGAAGTTATTCCTCTTAGGATTCAAGTTATCAGTCAAGGAAGTCAGTTTAAGCCCTAAGCCAAGATTTGTCTTTTGCCAATCAACCCTCTGTAGAGAAGTCTCAAGCACTTAACCACTTATTTTGGAAAAGCAAATTTTGGTGGCTCTTATTCCTTGGTGCTGTTCTCCTGTGCTGCGTCGTTTTCGCGTGGATGAAAGCTCCATCAAATGTTGTGTTTTAAAGCCTTGTTTCCAGTTGCTCCCATGTGTGGACTATTGCTTGGTGTGGACTCTTGCACTGCATTTCACCTTCTTCTATTTTCCTCTACTGCGTGTTGGTCCATGCTTCTGCCAAGCTCTTTTTTTTGTTTCACTGCTCCTTGCCTCCCCTCTTCGACACTACTGTTCTTATGATTTTGTGATTTATTTTCTAATCCATTGATACTATTCACGCCCCTTAAAACCTCACGCATTACACACCCTTGTTGTTGTTTCTTACTACATCTGCATTTTGCTGGCTAAACGATGACGTTTCTTTACCAAACATCCTCTAGCTGCTGTGTTTCATGCGTGAACCTCGTCTCCTCAAATGCTGATGGTGATGCCGTATTGCTGTATTTTTAAAAGCCAATTGAGTTGCATTTTGAAGCAAGGAGGACCTCTAAAGATGATGTCGTTTGGTGTGCAAGGAAAGCTCCAAAGATTGACGTTTTAAACAGGTTTTTAGCTCTCCATTAAACACATTTATCTGTCATTTTGGACAACCTCTTTGATGCTTCTCCAAATCATTTTTTTCACTTTGTTGGCTACATTATGGACAGCCTTCCTAGCTCCTAATGGCTTCAAAACTTCATGCTTTAATCTTGTATTTGTATTCCATCATTAAATCTACATGTAAAATCAATAAGAATATAAAATGAGCAATTAAACACAAAAATAGGAATGAATTCAAATGAAATAACATATAAAAATATAGCAAAATCCATTCATATCAAATACCCCCACACTTGAACTATTGATTTTCCTCAAGCAATTTAAAAACAACCAAATTACTTCATCAATTTGTTTTCAAAGAAAATCAAGTGTATGCAATCCTTCAAACTTCGACAAACTCAAGCATCGAGCTACTATACATATCATAATCTTTTCATCAGTACACATAACCAAAATCAAAGGTAGACACCATTGATTAAAGATAAGCATAAAACTAAGATGGACTTTCCTCACGGTGTTCACTCAAATCACTCAAGTATGTGAGGGTTGTTGTTTCACTCAAAACCCTCTCTAGGAGATTATACTACCATAGGCTTGCAAATACACTCATTTCCTCTACATATAATACATGACATTATGGATCAAAAGGGCTTTTACTGGTTGTAATGGGGTTTGGCTTAAGGTAAGGCAAAAAAGGTAAAAGGGTTACTCACAAGCATTTACAAAGTACTAAGTAAGAAGGACACCCAAATACCTATTCTGAGATAAGCAAATAAATATAATGGACTACAACTAATCATCACTAACTAATGCTATTATGTTTCCTTCAATAGCAGAAACAAAGACACTTTTAATCAAGAATACCAAAAACAAATATGCTTTACTTTTTCTTTTTCTCTTTTTTTCTTCTTTTTCTTTTTCTTTTTCTTTCTCTTTTTTTCTTTTGGATAACACTAGAACAATAAGGAAATAATAGCAGCATAAATCAATAAAAAATTAAGTAGAAGTGCCTCTCAAAACATCTCAGAATTGAATACAAAACAAAAGTCCCTAAATCATATACATCAAAGGCTCACTCATTACTTCATTAAACTTATGACAAGGTAAGGCTAATGGGTTTCGGGTTTCAATGTAAGGTGATTAATTCAAAAAATAAATAAGGTTAAAGGCTCAAAGGGGTTAGCAAGGGGAAAATGAGTTGGTGGGTCATTTAAGCTAAGGGTTCAAAACAAAGAAGGCTTTAATCATTTCCGTAAAGCATGCATCTCATAGTTTCAAACCGGTTCAAAGCAAGTTCTAAAGGTAATCTTCCTAGGGGAGCATCACACACAATAAAGAAACATAATGACTATTAAATGCAGTCAAATAGGCTTAAAACCTTGCATGTGCTTATATGAAAATCCATCAAAATTTCATACATTACCTAATCACTTGTCACATTATTGACTGAGTTTATGCAAATAACTACTTCAATCAATCCATATGATTCACCTTCCACTTAAGCTGTCTAATTCAAATTCAAGCACACAACTCAATTCTTAGTCCAACTACTATGACAGAATGACATTTCAACATTCATCACAGTTCAACTGCAAAAATGCAAAAATTTTAAACCTGGCCCACCCCCACACTTAAATAGGACATTGTCCCCAATGTCCTAAAATCAACAAATATACAAGGGGATGAGAACAGAAGGACTCCCCTGGATCAGAGAAGGCTCAACGATTTGAAAGCGAAATTCACAACTCTAGTCTTGTATTCCTAAAAACAAAATAGAAAAAAACAACAAATAAGATACTCAAATGAAAGAAAACTGAAATAGCGAAGAACTAAAATCAAAGGATAAGATTGGAGTGCCTCCCAACAAACTCTTGGTAATGATCACAAGCTCGACCCTTGTCAACCGATATTAACCAATGTATGTTGGAGCTTCAAGCTCCATCACCTCCACGTTGTGAATCTAAAATCTCTCAAAGTAAGGCTTGAGACGATGTCTATTGACTTTAAACTCTTCCCCGTCTTGGCACTTCTGATCTCTACTGCTCCATGGGGATATACCTGTGTAACCTCAAAGGGACCTATCCATCGGGAGTGTAACTTACTTGGAAAAAGCTTGAAGTGTGAATGATATAAAAGTACTTTCTGTCCCACCACAAATGTCTTCCTAGAGACATTGCGATCATGGAATGCCTTAGTCTTTTCCTTATAAATCCGGGCATTCTCGAATGCTTCATATCCCAACTCTTTGAGCTCTTATAACTATAATCGTCTGTGGGCACCAACAACTTCTAACTGCATGTTACACTTATTGATTACCCAATAAGCCTTATGTTGTAGCTCCACTAAAAGGTGGCATGGTTTCCTAAAAACAAGCCTGAATGGTGACATCCTTATTGGAGTCTTGTATGTAGGCCTGTATGCCCATAAGGCATTGTTAAGGCTCAAACTCCAATCCTTCCTGTTGGGATCAACCATCTTCTCTAGGATAGACTTGATCTCTCGGTTGAATACCTTAACCTGACCACTAGTCTGAGGGTGATAAGCGGTTGAGACTTGATGCATCACTTGATATTTCTTTAAGAGGGCCTCGATCGTCCGATTGTAAAAGTGAGTCCCCTTGTCACTAATGATGGCTCGCGGGACTCCAAACCTTAAGAAAATGTTAGGATTTTAAGAAATCTGCAACCACTAGAGAATCGTCAATTTAGGTGGCTTTTGCTTCCACCCATTTCGACACATAATCAACTACAAGTAGAATATATTGAAATCCAAACGAGGAGGGAAAGGGACCCATAAAGTCCATACCCTAAACATAAAAAATCTCACAAATTACTATGGGAGTTTGAGGCATTTCTCCACGGGAACATAATGTACCTGTGTGCTGACAGTTATCACAAGTCCTATAAAAATCATATGCATCTCGAAATAGCGATGGCCAGTAAAACCCACACTCTAGAACCTTGTGAGCTGTCTGATTTAGGCCAAAATGACCTCCACATGTATAAGAGTGACAAAATGTCAAAATAGAAAGAAATTCACTATCAGGTACACACCGTCTGATGACTTGATCCACACAAAATCGCTACAGGTAAGGGTCATCCCATACATAAAACTTTGCTTGGCTCTTCATCCTCTCCTTCCGTGCCTTGGTGAAATCTATAAAGAATTTTTAAAAAACCAAGAAATTCACCATATCAGTGTATCAGGGAGCTATCGACTATATTGCATGTAGCTGCTCGTCTGGAAAATCATCATTGATAGCTTCCGTGTCAGCACCATGCTCTACTAAATGGCTCAAATGATTTGCTACTCTGTTCTTCGAGCCCCTCTTATCTTTTATCTCCACATCGAACTCTTGAAGTAAGAGTACCCAATAAATAAGACCTAAACTTATCCAAATCAAAAACTACTACAAGAAACTCTTTTTCTGTGGTGGTGTAATTTGTTTGGGTGTCATTCAAGGTTTTCGAGGTGTAATAAATAGCATGAGGGATCCGCCTCACTTTTTAACCCAAAACTGCTCCAATGGCATGGTTGGAGGAGTTACACGTGAGCTCAAATGGCAGACTCCAATCTGGAGGTCGTAAGATAGGTGCAGTAACCAACTTCTCCTTTAGAGCATCAAATGCCTTCTAGCACTACTCATCAAAAACAAATTCTTTATCCTTCTGAAGCAACCTACATAATCGCTATGCAACCTTGGAAAAGTCCTGAATGAATCTGCGATAAAACCCTGCATGGCTAAGAAAAGATTGAACTTCCCACACAGAAGCAGGTTAAGGTAAGGAAGACATAAGGTCTATCTTGGCTCTATTAACCTCAATACCCTTAGTAGAAACCACATGTCCTAAAACTATCCCTTGTTGAACTATAAATGACACTTTTCAGAATTAAGAACAAGTTTAGTTTCAAGAAATCATTTAAGTACCAAAATGAGGTGATCCAAGCATTGTTCAAATGAATCCCCATGCACAGTAAAGTCATCCATGAAAACTTCAATTATTTTCTCAAGATACTCAAAAAGATACTTACCATGCACCTTTGAAAGGTAGTGAGGGCATTACACAATCCAGAAGGCATCCTTCTGTAAGCAAAGGTGCCATACGGGCATGTAAAAGTCATCTACTCCTAGTCCTCCGGAGGAATACCTAAATATAACCTGAATAACCATCACGAAAATAATAGTAAGCATGACCAGTAAGATGTTCTAACATTTGATCAATAAAGGGTAAGGGAAAGTGTTCCTTTTTACTCGTCAAGTTGATCTTGCAATAATCCACGCAAACTTGCCATCTGTTCTGTACCAGAGTCGAAACTATCTCTCCTCTCTCATTCTCCACAACTGTAATGCCTGACTTCTTGGCAATTACCTGCAAAGGACTTACCCACTTGCTGTTAGAGATAGGGTATATGACACCTACATCCAGCAACTTCATCACTTCCATCTACACCACCTCCATCATCGGTGGGTTGAGACGTCTTTGCACTTGGTGGACTGGGGTAGCTCCTTCCTCAAGAAAAATCTTATGCATATATAAAGAACGACTAATACCTTTAATATTTGCAACTGTCCATCCCAATATCATCTTATACTCTCACAACACTCTAATGAGCATTTCTTCTTGCACCTTTGTAAGATCATTTGCTATAATAACTGGGAGTCTTTTGTTAGTGCCCAAATAAACGTACTTGAGGTGAGTCGGTAAGGGCTTCAACTCCATTTCTGGTGCCTGCACAATAGAAGGTAACAACCAATTAGTACTAACGGGTAATTCTAAAAGGTGAGGGACATAACTGTCAAAAGGACTTGTCTTAAGTGCCCAAATTGCTTCCTTTAGATCATTTCCAAACTCGATGCTTTGCTAATAACCGAACATCTTTTGCTCCAGCTGGGTAGTCAAGGCTACCTCTAAAGGGTCACCTGTAGAAAGAAGAGACCAATGCTCCACTAAAGAGTCAAGAATATCTACCTTGGCGATCGACTCATAATCTGATAGATAGTGCATGGCATCAAAGATATTGAAACAAATGACCTCGCCATCGAACTCCATAGTCAACACGCTGCTGTATACATCCATTTTTGTTCGAGATGTCTTCAAAAATGGCCTACCTAATAAAAAATTTGAAGAGCTTGAAGAGTCCTCATCCTGCATATCTAACATATAAAAATCTGCAGGGAAAATAAGCTCGTTAACTTGTACCAAAACATCTTCAATAACCCCCTCAGGGTATGTGTTAGATCTGTTAACTAGTTGAATGATAACACAGG
>JANQAP020000262.1:4178678-4202920 GCA_026874005.2 Erythroxylum coriaceum | reverse complement strand
TGTACATTTGGACTAGGAAAAATGGTCAAGAGACAAGTTAAGTTGGTACATGAAAATTAGAATGATTAAGCCTATGAGTTAGTGACATTTGGCATAGCTAATGCATTAACATTTGGCATCACTCATTGTGTGACAAATGGCTGCATAATAAGAGGAAAAATGGCTCGATTGGAGTGTTACAAATGGCAGCTTAAATGGAGGGCAAATGGACTTCATGCTATGGTGTTAAGTGTCATGTGTTGGTAATGACACCTAGCAATAATAAGTGCTGAATCACCTAAGTCAATTGGTGATTCTGTAGCACTCTCTCCACTCATGCATTTTCTCCACCAAAACCACTCTCTCTTCCTCTCAACTTCTGGAATTTTGCTGAAGTTTGAATCATCAACACTTGGAAGCTTTGTAAGTTATTTTATCATGAAGTTGGTCTTGTAATTTTATGTGTTATTATCTTGTAAGTTGCATTTTAATCTTAGATAACAGTTGATTGCCAAGAAGTGTTGGTGTAGTTGGATCTTTGAAGTGATTTGGAGTTGTTCAGTTCAAAGAGGTAAGGGTGTGCTAAACTTGGTATCATAATAGAACATGTATTGTTTGATGTTTGAAATGGATAAATGTGTACTGAATTAATGAAGAATTGTTGTTAGAAACTTGATTCATGTTGGATATTCATTAGATGGTGTGGTTCCACTGGACATAATTAATGGTTCTGACCTCCATGAATAAACTATATTAATCTAGGCCAAATTGGACAAAGTGGTCTTCAGAACAATTGTAGTTTGTCATTTTAGCTTTTCAACAGTATATCACACGAAAGTTTTGGACTTCGAGCGAAAGAGATATGGTCATTACATGATAGCATCACTAGTGCTCGCATAGGCTGAAGCACTGTCCCTGATAGAAATTTTTGTCCTGTTTTCAACAATTAAATTGTATTGATGTAGGCCAAATTAGATAAAGTTGTCTTAATAAAATTTGTAGCTTATCTTCTTAACTTTCTCATGGTATCACGTTTGTAATTTTTGAATATCCGAATTGAGAGATATAAGCTTGATAATTTTGAGTGCACATTAGGGGTGCACAATTTTGCATAAGCACGATCATGCACTAACCGCACAATCATGGGAGTGCACGATCATGCACTAACCTTCCAATCATAGGAGTGCACGATCGTGCACTAACCTTTTAATCATAGGAGTGCACGATCGTGTACAAGCAAGATCATGAACTAGCCCTTCACATGATCATGCATAGTCTGTAGTATTTTGTATATAACTCATGGAATAATGAACCAAATTGAATGATTTTTGTTTTTTTTGAAACTTAAGATATAGAGAAACATTTGTTTAGAAGAACTTATTATCTAAAAATGTCAGTTTCTAAGTCACAATGGCCATACAAATCTGAGCTGAAATCTGCCTTAGAAAATCTGGAAAAGTGCAGGAAAAGAATAGTAGGCAGGGTTTTTACTATGAAGGTTGAATAAGATTTGGATTTGTAATTAAAGTAATAACTTAAGGAAGGTGTTATTAGATAACAAAGTATCTAATTTTGGAACTTATAAAGATTTAAAGGAATGAAGTCTACTTATGAATGTTAGTGTGATTTAAAGAACAAGAGTAATGTGTTAGTTGTGAATGTTTGTGAATTGGAAATTTGTGTGATTACATATAATATGTAATTACTTAATGAATTCTTTGGTGCATGATTACAAATGTTTATGTTCACAAGGCATGTTAAGTTTGATTAATTGTAAATGATTATATCCTATGTGAGCAAAATGGAATAAGTCATATGATATGCGTTGTATCTTTTGCATAAACTTTTGAAATCTGAAATGGTTTGTTTTAAAACTGTTGAGTCCTAGTCATGGGTAACTAGGCATGCCTAGAAGGGTTAGGAGCTACTTCTATAATTAGACACTAAGGTGTCTTTTGTAACCAGACACTAAGGTGTCTTTTGTTCTAGACACTTCGGTGTCTTCTGATTTTAGACACTTCTGTGTCTTCTGTTTTAGAGACTTAAGTCTCTTCTGTTTCAGATACCAAACATGGTATCTTCTGTTCTGGTCCCGTTACCCACTTTTGTAAAAAGGATTAGCAGGCTAATTTGTTTTATATTCTGTTACATGCTCATTTCTGATATAATCAAACTCTATTCTGAAATAACTATGTTTTGTTCCAATATAATTAGATACTGTTTTGGCATAGACAAGTTCTGTTCTGGTACTTTAATGTTCAGTTCTGAAATTTTGGTATTCTATTCTAAATCTTGTAAGCTTTGCTCTAAGGCAAATATATCCTGTTTTGATTTGGCATATTCTATTTTGGAGATACATAGTGTTTGGAATGCGTTTTTATATGAACAATTAAAGATTGTTTGAAATGTGATATGATTCTATATATATAAATGTTAGACAACTATTAGAAACAGTCGCCAAATCATATCTTGTCTAGTTATTCCCCACTAAACTTTATGTTTAGCACGGTAGTTTTGCTTCTGTGTAGGTTCTGATAAGAAAGTTTAAAGACTAGGACGAAGACAACCGCAATAGCCAAAGAAGGATGTGTTTAGTTTTGACAAGATATATATTTGAGTTTGTTTCTATGATGTAGTTAATGTAATGAAACATATTGGAATTTGTATTTTATGGTTTGTTTTTTGACACGTTCAACTTGTATGATATAAATTATGTCTTGATTATAAAATATCTCCTAATGGATTGTAAAGTTTATTTGCTTGAGTTTCTAGAAATACATGCAAGTGATATTTTAGTATGCTTTGGATTATTTTGGTTATGATATGTGTAGCATCCACATATCCTTCCGGGGAGTATGTGGGTGTTACATATAACCAATCAATTAATTGGTTATAGTTTAATAGCATAATTATTTGAAGTCTTTCTTTATCAAGTACATATTCAGATGTATATAATTATGAGATTCAAATTACATACATATATATATATATATTATTCATAAATTGTTCTTATTTATTATTCTATTGAAATTAAATATTAATAGAATATAAAAATATTAGCACATATTATATTTCTTTCTTATGTAAGAATTAGTCGATCTTATAAACTAAAATATTAAGATATTTCCTTAAGTAATCTTAGCTGTAAAAAATCGAATAAATTTTTTTTGTAATGATCAAATCATGTCCCGACTTCCTTACAGTAAGATCTTATACTTGAAATAAGAAAAAAAGCAAAAAGGTTGGAGAGGGGTGGACAATATAAACGCCTATTGTAACTTATTCATGTTATGATATGATCTAATGATGTTGAGATTCACGAGGAGGAGGAAGAAACAAAAAGAACAAAGCACGAGAAAGTTATTCATCATTCAGTCTCAATTATGACTTCTTTTTCGTTTGTTCCAGTGGAATGCCGGATTATGCACATACGGTATTCCCTTAATTATAAACTCAATCCCAACTATATAGCATGCAAGATTCATCAAGTAATTGCAGTTTAGAAGACTATTTCAGCGAGTTCCATCGCTCATGGTAAAGTGAGAAGTAATGAGCGGGAACTTAAAAAGAGGAGGATTGTGGGCCCTCGTGATTAGCTGCCTTCAACATTAAGAAAATATATTTCAAGTTAATAATTTGATTCTAATTTCTGTCTCCCAAACTTAACTTTGGTGCAGTTTCTTCCCCTTTCTTCTTCGCCTTCTCCATAATTAACTTTAACAACCAAACTCCTGCTTTGCAATTCTCTACGTTACTTCACGATCTCACCCGCAAATATCTTCAGATCTCAACTCCAGCTACGACTAACGGAGCTTGATTGTTCTGGCTTTGCTTCTTAAAACTAAATGTCTCACTACTCTAACGACGTGGACTCGGCCTTTCATGGTTCAGGGACCAAACCGTATCCTCTGTCCTTTCATTTTCTTTAATGTTTTAATTAAAAAAAGAAAGAGAAAAGAGGTTTATTTTTGGTTCCTTATCTTATATTCTTACGCTTAGTGGTGTTGAGATTTGGTGCGTCGAGAATCTCCAATTGGTTCGCGTCCCGAAATCTATGCACGGCAAGTTCTACGCGGGAAATGCGTATTTAGTTCTTAACGTAAGTTGTTGTTGGACAAAAATGTTGTCGTGTTGAGTTCAATTAGTTATGTTGTGTTAAATGTCACCAACTGGGTTAAGTAATCTTTTAATTTTGCTCGCTAAATAATTTTTGTTGGGATTTAATATATTGTTTTTAATTTCTGGAGACAGACAATTTTCCCGAGAAGCGGGCCTCCTCGATATGATGTGCATTATTGGCTGGGAAAGTATGCAAACGAGGTCAATATCCCCTTCCAATTCCATGTTGTCTATTTCACACATATCAACTTTAAATTGTTGTATATCAATTAACTTAATGCATGCTGAATAGTAATACTGAATACGATTAACCAAATTAATTGAAATTTCAATTGATGATAAGTCAACAGAGCCGAATATTCAATGTGTAGGGTGCGTAGGATTGAGATTCAGATTCCTCTCTGACAGATTGTAATTTGATTTTGTTCCCGTTACAATAAGACATATGGAAAATTGTCAAGCGAATAGTGGTCTTAGTGTTAACATTGCAGATGGCTTACTAGACACTTTATGATTGATAGAATGCATTTCTATAGAAGTTTCTAAGGTGACTCTTTACCGTATATGCAGGTGGAATCTGTGTTGGCATCAGATAAAGCTCTGGAATTGGATTCAGCTTTAGGGTCCTGTGCAGTACAGTATAGGGAAGTTCAGGGCCAAGAAACAGAAAAGTTCTTGTCATACTTCAAGCCTTGTATTATACCTATTGAAGGCGTATACTCTTCTCTGCCTGGAAATGTGCATAGTAAAGCTTATAAAATCAGCTTGTATACATGCAAGGGAGACCATGCTGTCTCTGTGAAAGAGGTAAGATCTCATACTTTGGAAGTTTCTGAATGATAGTTGTCTACGATTAAATGTAAGTCAACGCATACCTTTTGGTGATGTGCATGTTGACAGGTGCCTTTTGCTCGGTCATCTTTGAACCATGATGAAGTATTTATACTTGATACTGCATCAAACATTTTTATCTTTAGCGGCTGCAACTCCAGCATACAGGAAAGAGCTAAAGCTTTAGAGGTTGTTCAGTATATCAAGGAGCAAAAGCATGGAGGCAACTGTGAGGTGACAACAATAGGTGAGGATCTCTTTTTCTCGCTCTTCACTTCTTCATTTCTCGTGTAAGAAGGATGTCATCATAACAATTGTTTTGATGCTGCAGACGATGGGAAATTGGTTGGTGATGCAGATGTTGGTGAATTCTGGAGTATGTTTGGTGGTTATGCTCCCATCCCACGGGATTTGAGTTCCAGTGTTCAGAAACAACGTGAAAATCCATCTGTGCGCCTATTCTGGTCAGTTTAGTTTTACTTTTGTATAAGTGTCTTCAATAACTTATCGTCCTTCTGGAAATTACCAAGACTTTGTAATGGCATCTAAATACCAAACTTTCTTAATGCTTGCCAACAATCTTTCTGCACCTAGCAACTTTTCCCCTCCAAGATCATCGGTTTAAATTTTGATAGAATGTGAAATGTGTCTGCTTGTATGTGTGCACGTAGTCATCCTGTTTGTGTACAACTGTTCAGTTTTCTGTCACCTCAACTTACCTTATTGATATGGCAAAGCGATGATGAGAACTGCCTTATACCATGTGAGTATAAGTAAAGAAGTTTGTATATTGTTTGTTATCTCTAGTATGTACAGCTAAAGAATGAACATGAGGAAAAGAAAGAATCATTTTCAATTAGTTTTACAATATTCTGCATAACATTCTGTCAATATTATGCAACCTATCCTGTTTAGGCAACAAATATTTTAGTTGACTAACAGCTTTCTTGTTAGCAGTATTACAGCCCAGGGAAAACTATTTCCATGTGAAAGTAACCTGTTGGGCAGAGAAATTCTCGAGTCAAACAAGTGCTATATGCTGGATGCTGGATCTGACATTTTCGTGTGGATGGGGGGAAATTCCTCAATTAGTGAACGAAAATCATCAATTTCAGTAGTTGAAGTGAGGAAATCTTCTTCTTCTTCTTCTTCTTTTTGCCTCATGTCGCATGTCCACTGACAGAAGCTGATATGAAATCTTTGGGAACTGAATGCCTGGTGTCAAAAAACTTTTAGGAAGGACGCACACCAACATATTCTAGAAAACAATAATATAACCTTACCACTATCAAACCTGAAATTGAATTTCAAGAAGGTAACTGCATTAAGAATAGGATCCACGCAAAGATGCATGAAGGCTAAATATACTTATGATCTTAATGCTTCCTAACAGATTTCTTGACCGCTGTTCCTAAGATGGCTACCCAATACTTTTTTGCAGAATCTTGTGAGAGAGCAGGACAGGTCTACTACAAGCCATTTAACTTTTCTGGCTGAAGGGTTGGAAACTTCCACTTTTAGGTCTTACTTTGAGAGTTGGCCACAAGTGGTGGAGACCAAGTTGTATGAGGAAGGTCGGGGGAAAGTAGCAGGTTTGTTACTTATTCAAACCAAACTGAAAAGAAAGATGAGAAACTAGTGGCCTTGTAATAAACTATTTTGGAATCTCTTATGCTGATGATAATTCTATCCATTTTCAGCAATGTTTAAGCAACAAGGTTATGATGTGAAGGAACTTCCTGATGAAAAAGATTCTCAACCACATATAAATTGCCGAGGAAAACTAAAAGTATATTCTTACAGAAAGCATCTGATTTCATAGAGTTGCGAATATGAACCGATATCATCCTAGATTTACAATTGATGTATACTCACTATGCAGGTTTGGCAGGTTAATGGTGATGAGGCCACTCTTATTCCGGTTGCTGATCAAACAAAGCTTTTTACTGGAGATTGCTATGTTGTTCAATACACATACCCTGGAGACGGAAGGGATGACAATTTATTTTATGCATGGTTGGGTCATGAGAGTGTAATGGTGAATAAAACAATTTATTCAAAATTTAAACTTGATACATATATTACTTTCCTCTTTCCCTTTGGTCTAAACATATAAAACTTACTTTTTTGTTTGTTCTGAAATTGAGTAAAGTGTTACTTATCATCTCCATATGATTGGAACTATACCATTTTCCATCTTTTTGAAAATTAAGAGAACACATATAAATAGTGCATCTCTTATCTAATTCATTGTTTATATTTTTCTACTTGCAGGAGGACAGAGTTGGTGCTATATCCCATATGAGTGCTATGGCAGAATCAATCAAGGGGAATGCAGTTGTGGTAAAATTATGCTTTTTATATTTAATTGTACCTGTATCTTTGAAATCATTGTACCTGTAAGATATTAGATGGTTAAGTTGAATTACCAGAAGCAACAATCAACCTCAGCAGTATTGATATCTTCTTTTTGGCGTTAGCTAGCTACATCTAAAATCTTTTACAGCTGTACTCAATGTTTGATCTGAAATGATGCGATAAGACTACCACAATCATCTGCTTCATGTTTTTACCTAATCTTTAGCTTTGCTTTTCATCTTAAATGGCATTCCTTGCTTGTTATTACCTAATTACTTATGCTCTTGGTTGCATCAAATTGAATTTATCATTTAACCAAAAAATAAATCTGACTTCAATTTACATGTTCTTCATTCAGGCTCAAGTTATTCAGGATAAGGAGCCACGACTATTTTTCTTGATTTTCCAGACAGTTATGATTTTCAAGGTCTCTCTTGAAAGAGCTTTTGGCTTTCTCCTACTTTTCTTTCCTACTAAACTCAATTACATTTGGTATATCATGTAATATTCTGTTGAAATTACGATAACTTCGTGTTGTATTGTGTATCAGGGAGGTTTGAGCAAAGGATATAAGAAGTACATTTCAGAAAAAGGAATTGTGGATGAAACCTATAATGAAGAAAAGATGGCACTTTTTCGGGTCCAGGGGACAAGTTCAGAGAATATGCAAGCCATCCAAGTTGATCAAGTAAGTTCATGGCCTGAATTTGATATAAGGTCGTTATAATATCTTTTGGATGATGTTTTCCAAGATAATCGCTTGCCACATTCAAGGTGATGTGTTGTTATCAACGTAACTGTATTAAGTCATTTGTGTGAGCCTTTGCTACCAAAATTTGTGTCATTGATTGCTTCACTTACCAATTTCTAGTCCTTGAAAGCAGCAGAGATGTCTCTGATATCTGTAAGTGTCACAAGAAGCATGCCTATGTCTCTGATATCTTTAAGTGTAACAAGAAGCATGCCCTACTTTATAACAGGAATGATTTGCTTTGCTAATACTTCAAAGAAGGCGTGCTGTGGTTCTACCTAACCTTGAATTTCTTTGGTGAAATGCGTCAAGTTTTATTCTTATTTTCTTTTTAATTTCAAATATTCTATTACTTGCAATTTGAAATATTATAACAATCTTCTTTTTGGTAATGGATTGCATCTCCTTTCCGTACTTACTTTGCAGCTGAATCACTCGACCGTTCAACAGTAATTATATAGTACCTTTGAAATAATTGAACATCATATCATTCATCGAAACTAACTACTGAACTCCATGTACCAAACCACTCCCACCAATCTTTATAATCAATGTAGCAGTTGAGAACTGTTGACCAGCGATATTCCAACAGAAATCCCTACATATTCCGTACAGAATAATTGCAAACTACCCTCAACTGTTCTATTTTCTCCACCAAACAACCTCTTTTGCTCCACACACCCACAAAGTTGTTTTTACTCCCTCCATCAATTAAAATCTGCAAAGGTCTATTCTTGAATTGCCTCATTATCTTCATTTGTTGGAAATTCTCACTAAACACAACAGTCATTATTTTTAAAAGTATAGAAGGTTGACTTGAATCACCTTTATCAATTACTTACTCCACAGCCCCATCATTCTCATTCACTTCATTCACTTCCTCCACAATAAACCTGTGAAATTGTCTATCCTTGCACTTGTGTTCAGGTACAAATTTCTTTTTGGAAATTCCTGGTAAAAATTCTTTATCACACCAAAAGCACAAGATCTTGCTTCTTTCATGCAAGTATTTGCTACTGGTTGTCTTAGCAATTCTGCAACTACCAACATTCATTTCACCTTTAATTCCTCACTATTTTTAAAAGGGTTTGGTAACAACCCATTAGCTGGTTTAGTCCCTTCCGCAGGAATGAAAGGCTTATTGTTATCTCATTCCCCATGATTTGTCTTAATCAGATTTCTCATAGAACTAAAATGACACTAAGAAAACAATTCTTGCTTCATTGGGTACTCGATTTCTTTCTTAAGACACTTATGAAATGATACGACTCTCACTAATAACATTAATGGGATTCGATATTAATATGATAGGATTTATTACAGTTTTATCAGAAATAAGTTTAATCCAAGAAATAATCACCACACACTATTAAAAAAAGGAATTGAGAGTGATAGCATTCTAGGGTTGATCACCACTATCAAGTTAGATAAGATAAATAGTTAATAAAGAAACTAAATTAAAGCTTTTTCTAAGGACAAGGATGAATAAAATCCCTTCAAAGCTTTTGATTCAACAATAATAATGATAAGTTATCAATTATGATCATAGGAATGCCTCTATGGAGCTACGAGCAAGATTAGTGGGACTGCTATCCCATGTTTTTAGGAATGAGCAAGATCTATGGAAGTCCATAATTTAAGGAATTCGTCAAATTAGAATAAAAGTTGTGATTGATTCACGACCAGCTGTTAAGATTGTTTCCTTAATTTAGGCAATATGTTTTAATTCTATGATTAGGGCTGCTGTTTATTTAGGCTATATATATGCCTTTGCTATTTGTAATTGTAAGTTAAGAAGTCATGGTATAAATCAGAAAGCATTCCAAATTCTTCATGGTATTAGGGCACTCAATCTTAACCATTTTTTTTCCCAAATCAAACCAAATTCATGACGAAATACCCTAGGGCACCATGGCTGGAAACATTGAGAGCCCATCTGAAACCATTATAAACCTTCGGAATTCTACAACCCAACTGACTAGCCAACCCCAACATTCTAACATTCCCATAACAGTCACAAACTGAATGGAAACAATTCATTCAATGGTTTCAATCAATGATGATATTTATGTGTGGGAAAGGCAAAGAAGATTATCTAACCGAGCAGCAACGACATCAAAGGAGAATAAACCAACATATCGAGTATGGAAAGTGGAGAATAGCATGGTAATGTCCTGGCTATTAAACTCGATGACAAATGGAACTGGGGAGAAATTTATGTATTACAAAACAGCGGCAGAAATCTGGGAAGCTGTGTTGGGTATGGGGAGCCCACTTTTATGGGAGATCTACATCATGGACCTAGTGAAGGAATATACTCATGGTCCTTGACACCACATTTCAACCTAAAACTAAAGGCATTAGCTTTATGGGGCTTTTCCACTTATATGTCTCTCACTAATTCCATCTCTTTCTAATGTGGGATTTCCACTCACAATTGAAATCCCAACAATCTCCCCCTTAAGTGTGAACTTTCACATTAGACTTGGGCTCCTTCTTGAGCGAAAGTCTTTTTCTTTGCAGCTCGAGTATATGGCGTCACCGAGAGTTCTTCTACTCCACTAGTCTGGATCCACCAAGAGTCTCCTTGCTTTTCCACTTGGGGAGGCAACCACGGGATCTGACTACCGTCTCCATATTTGTCCCTTGCTGAATTATCAGTTATGATATCACTTGTTGGGTTTGGGGAGCCCACTTTTATAAGAGGTCTACATTATCGGCCTAGTGGGAGAACATACTCGTGAGCCTTGACACCACATTTCAACTCAAAATCTTAAGGCATTAGGTTTATGAGTCATTTCCACTTATATGTCCATCACTAATTTTATCTTTTTTTAATGTGGGATTTCCACTTACACTTGAAATTCCAAGCAGCTGTTTGTGAAACCTACTCTAACAAATACAACACCTCAGTAGTGTTTGAAATAAAGGGCTTTCTCCAAGATCTGAAACAAGGAGAAATGTCAATAGTAGAGTACTACAACACTCTCACTAAATTTTTGGTAGCAACTGGATATTCTGGAAGAGACCGAATGGGACTGTCCAAATGATGCGAAAAGGTACAAAGGTATACTCGAGAAGGAACACATCTACAAATTCTTGTTGGGTTTAAATAAAGATTTGGATGAATTAAGGGGGAGAGTTCTAGGCACCAAGCTATTGCCAAGCATTTGAGAAGTTTTCTCAAAAATCCGACGGGAAGAAAGTAGGTGGAAATTTATATTAGGAGTAGCAAACAACAATCAAACTAGCGAGAGATTGGCTCTTGCAATGTGGAATTAGTCACATGACTCTGCATGCCCAGCAAGGGAAACACACTCGTCCATCGTGTGATCACTGCCAAAAACTAGGGCATACGAAGGAGATCTGTTGGAAGATCCATGGCAAGCCTGCAGATTGGAAACCACGTTCCTTTCAAGATAGGGGGGCCAGAGGCCACGTAGCAACCTTGGAACAAGGGACATTGCATGAATCTAGCCCCTTCAGTAAAGATCAAACGGAGACACTCCAAAAACTCCTACAAGAAACGTTGCAAAATATTTCTTCTTCAGTTAATATTGCACTGAGTACAACTATTGCCTCTATAGCACAACAACAAGGTAATGATACTTTGGCTTTCCATGTTAAGAAAACTGACTCTCAGCCATGGATTATAGACTCTGGAGCATTAGATCACATGACAAGAGATCCCATAGTCTTCGAAACCTACTCTCCATGTAATGTTAATAATATAGTGAGAATTGCAGATGGCACCCTAATCAAAATTGCTCGTACCTGATCTGTTTGTTTGACCAAAGATATCATCCTGAAAAATGTCTTACTTGTGCCAAAGCCCAATTGTAATCTACTTTCCATCAGCTAAATCACAAAGGATCTCAACTGTGTTGCTAAATTCTTGCCTAATCTGTATGTTTTTCAGGTTTTAGGTTCAGAAAAGATGATTGGCAGTTCTGAATTATGTGCAGTCCTCTATCTCCTACAGACTGACACCTCCAGGGAAGGGAGTCAGAAAAGTTCATTTGCTGCGCCTGTCCTTGATAAAAATAAGTATAGTGTCGAAATATTATGGCATTACGGTTTAGGTCATCCAAATTTCTTGTACTTGAGGAAATGTTTTCCTAATCTTATCAATAAAAATAAAAAATTTCCAAACTGCAAGATTTGTCAGTATGCGAAGCACACCCCAAAATTCTTATCCTCTCCATACTCATAAACCAACCCATCCTTTTTCTATGATACATAGTGATGTTTGGGGTCCATCCAGAATCAAGGCAGTTACTGGCCACAGGTCGTTTGTTTCCTTTGTTGATAACCACACCAGAATCACATGGCTATTCCTGACGAAGGAGAAATCAGAAGTTCAATAAATCTTCCAAAACTTCTACAAGATGGTAGAAACACAATTCCAAACATGGATTCAGGCACTAAAGATAGACAATGGGAGAGAATACTTTGAGGCACAATTGGGTTCTTTCCTAAGTGAAAAGGGGATCCTACATCTGAGTTCCTGTATAGACACCTCACAACAAAATGGAGTTGTCGAAAGGAAGAACAGGCACTTACTGGAAGTGGTTCGATCCTTAATGATGACCATGAACGTGCCAAAACTATTTTGGGGAAAAGCAGTGATGACCGCCATCTTCCTTATCAATCGAATACCGTCTCGGGTATTTCAATTTCAGACCCCACATGACAAACTCCTTGAGTTATACCCTTACTTAAAAATCCTCATAGATATACCCACCTCATCTGCCCATATTTCTCCTCACCTATGTAGCAAACTTGACCCTCAAGCCACCGAGGGCATTTTCCTTGGATATTCCTCTACACAAAAGGGGTATCGATGCTACTCTCCGATCACCAAAAATTTCTATCACTCTATAGATGTCACATTTTATGAAGATCAAAGCTATTATCCCAGCTCGGATATTCAGGGGGGGAATCCAATACCTAAGGAACAGGATAATGATCTTACAGTTATTTCTGCGCCATCTCAAATCTCACCCGGACTTTTACCACAACCTTTACTAATGTCTAATACCACCATAGAACCCAATCTTTTTGATACAACTACCACAGAGAAAGAGCCATGTGTTTACTCTAGGAGACAGAAGCCTTAAGAGACAGAGACCCACAAACACATTTTGCAAGGCCATGACTCTGAACTGAATACTAAAACTCTGGATAATAACACATGTATGCACTTGAATTCCCGTATTGTACATATTGATGATCTTCTTATTGCTTTAAGGAAGGGTACTCGATCCTGCACACAACACCCAATCAGTCACTATGTTTCGGCAAAGGGACTAGCCCCACACTATAGGACATTTCTAGCCACTCTTGATGATACCCAGATTCCCAAAGATGTTTATGAGGCTCTTGCACAACCAAAATGGAAGAGTGTTGTCCTTGATGAGGTGTACGCATTGGAGAAGAATTCAACGTGGGAATTGACACATCTTCTCGCAGGAAGAAGAACAGTTGGATGTAAGTGGGTGTTTTTAGCCAAGCATAATTCAGATGGGAGTATAAGCAGATTTAAAGAACGACTTGTGGCTAAAGGATTCACACAATCCTATGGTGTTGACTATGAGAAGACATTTGCTCCATTTGCAAAGCTTAGTTCAATCAGAGAATTGCTATCTCTTGCAGCAAACCTAGAGTGGCTTCTCTACCAACTTGATGTAAAAAATGCCTTCCTTAACGGAGACCTTGAGGAGGAAGTGTTTATGGATATTCCACAACTTGATGTAAAAAATGCCTTCCTTAACGGAGACCTTGAGGAGGAAGTGTTTATGGATATTCCACTGGGACTAGAGACAGAGGAAAATTTCGGACGGGCATGTAGACTCAAGAAGTCCTTGTACGGACTTAAACAATCTCCACGTGCATGGTTTGAGAGATTTATCCGAGTTGTTAAGAGTCACAGATTTATGCAATGTCAGACAGATCATACTATGTTCATCAAAAGAAACCTTGAAGGTAAGAGAGCCATACTAATAGTTTATGTTGATGACATTGTCTTGACGGGTGATCACTTGGAGGAGATTGCTGGAATTAAGAAGTTCTTGACAACGGAGTTTGAAATCAAGGACTTGGGTCAACTTAGATATTTCCTAGGCATGGAAGTTGCTCGTTCAAAACAAGGTATCTCAATCTCTCAGAGAAAATATACCCTAGACCTCTTACAAGAAATAGGAATGTTAGGGTGTAAGCCTGCTGACACACCTCTTGATGTGGCTAGTAAAGTAGAATTAGAGGAAGATAGTCCTTTGACAGACAAAGGAAGATACCAAAGACTAGTGGGTAAGTTAATTTACCTAGCTCATACACGCCCTGATATCAACTTTGTAGTTGGGCTTATCAGTAGATCTATGAATAAGCCAATTGAGAGACATTTAGAAGCTGTTTAATGTATCCTATGTTATCTTAAGAAGAGTCCAGATGTGGATTATTCTTTGGGAAGACAACCAACCGAGGATTAGAGGTAATGACAGATGCTAAATGGGCTAGATCTTTGGAAGATTGAAGGTCTAATACTAGTTATTGCACATTCCTCTAGGGGAATCTAATCACGTGGCGCAACAAAAAGCAACAGGTCATAGCAAGAAGCATTGTAGAGGCTGAGTTTAGAGCAATGTGCCATGGTATATGCAAGGGAATATGGCTGGAAAGAATGGCAAAAGAATTGGGGGTCAGCATGGATGCACCTATTATCTTGTATTGTGATAACAAGGCAGCAATCAATATTGCAAAAAATCCTGTTCATCATAATCGAGCTAAGCATGTGGAGATCGATCGTCATTTCATCAAGGAGGAACTAGAGGAAGGAAGATTCAAGCTTGGGTATACACCCTCGAGTCAGCAGACTGTAGACATTCTCACTAAAGCTCTACCTAAAGCAAGCTTTGAGAGTTTGAAATCTAAGCTGGGTATGCTTGGTATACATAGCCCAGCTTGAGGGGGAGTGTGGAAATGCCAGCAAGATTAGTGGGATTCCAACAGATTCAAGCTATAAGTCTTTGACCTTCTTCTGTTTCTATAAGCTCACCAAGACCATTTGCAACAATGTCCCATTACTCCTAGGACATGAACAAGGTCCTCATGTTGTGCGCCAAAATTGGTAATTAACACCATTGAAGACAGGTGTATTCTCAGATGAACTTGCCAAGGCACTAGTAGAAGCCATACCATAAACTTGCTTTGATACCACACTTGTTAGCAAAAAATGTGGAATCTGCTTAAAGAAAAAATAACAAAGAAATTGATTTTGAATGAAGAGAAGTTTGTATTGACTTTGATTTCTTCTCCACAATGAAAAAAAATGACAGAAATGAACTACTTAAATAGACCTCAGCCACCTAAATATTCTCATACATGGCAATTCCTCCTTAACTTGCTAATAGACTCTTTGACACATAATCACAAACAGCTGGTAGGCATACTTATTCAACCTGATTTCTATAATAGAAAAATCCTAAATCTTAACTGCAACAGGTATTCAAAACAATTGCAAAAGCTTGAATTAATTTCTAACATTGAGTCCTATCATTTTCCCTTTCCTTAAAATGATTTGTCCCCAAATTAGTACCTTCATCTACAAAATTAGATAACACTTGATGCTTGGCTAAGTATGTATCCCTCATTTTTACTTTTCTTAGAAGACTTGAATTATACCCAAGTATTTTCCTTCATTTTTTTCCCCATTAAATTCTCCTGCTCACTCTTATAAATTTGAAGTTGAACTTTATAAACCTGCTTAGGTAACAATGGACCAATGATAATCGAGTTGCCACTCATAGAAAAGGAATATTTGTTCTTATATCCATAATGTATGACACTCTTATCAAATTGCCACGACACCCCAAAAGAACGTGTCCCACTTGCATGAGCCCCACATGACACAACACTTCATCCTTATGCCTCCGAAGGGACAGAAATCAATATATGTTTTGTTACCTTAACCTTCTCATTGTAGGTTGTATGGTTTAGGGTGTTTCATAGTTAACAATCTCAACTTTTCCCCTAACTCACATTAGCCATATTAGTATAACTATCCCTATCCCCACTAATTCTGATACGACCCTTATTAATGGGGCAATTCGATATAAATAAGATAGGACCTAGGACTATTCTATTAGAAACATGTTTGATTTAAGAAATTGAACGCACAAATACATAAAAGAAAGATATGAATTGCTACACTCCGAAAAAGAAAGGAATTGGAAGTGATAAAATTTTAGAGTTGATGGCTACTAGCAAGATTGATAGTTAATAGGGAACCTAAATCAGGGGTTCCAAAAACAAGGATGAAGAAAATCCCTCCAAAGTTTTTGATTCAACAATAATAATGATAAGCTCTCAATTAATCATAGGAAAGCCTCTATATAGGCATAAAACTTTAAAACTAGAGTTCTAAAGGAAAATAATAGATTGAAATAACAAAACTCTAGCTAATTAAAATACGAGCTTGGCGCCTGTCTTGGCCAATACTGGCGCCAATTATTTCAGGGGCTTTCAGTGGGTGAATCAAACATGAATTCGGCGTTGGTTACATGATGAACTTCAACATCAGTTTGTTTCTTTTTTCCAGTCAGCAAAACTCTTCTAATGAGAATAAACTTTTCTGACTTCTTATTCGTACTAGCTGTTACATGCTTACAGAACTACTAGAAAATGACAACTGTGCCTCTATATTGACTTACTACTACATTAAATGACGACATGACACAGCTTTTAGTAATACTGTCTTCTTTAATCGACAGCACATCATCCTTGCTTATGTTCTCAGCTGGCTTCCCTTAATTGAGCTAACTTCAGCTCCTCCAACTCCACCTTTGTTTCAGTTAAACTCTTTTTCACAATTTTCCTTGTGGAATCAATTATGAAGCTGTTTGTTGGATATGCTGCTGTTTCTATTGCATGAATATTCCTTTGAATTGATTAGTAAGCATGAAGTTGTGATTTATTAGCTTGTTTGTTGCTAATAGGCTTTGTGTAATTGAACAGTTCCTTACAAGTAGGACACTATGTGTAATTACATCGAAAGAAGAAGAGCGTTTCTGAATTTTTGCATTATAAATGACTATGACTGATTCTCTAAAGAGAGCTTATGTTTTTGAGATCTTGTATAGTGAAGCTGGGAGGACATTTGAAGTGTGGACAAACTTGACCTTAAACTGAACTTGGTGCAGGTTTCGACTTCCCTTAACTCATCGTATTGTTACATACTGCGAACTGGAGCATCCACCTTCACTTGGATGGGAAATCTATCTTCTTCAGTAGACCATGACCTTCTTGACAGGATGCTGGAATTAATAAATGTATGTAACCTTGTTCTCTTAACTTGAATTTGTCTTAGAAAGAAATTTGTGAAAAGGGTATGTGGACCGATGATTATAGATGGACATTTGGTTTACTAATTATCAATATGGAAAAAATTAAACTTAGTAATAAGGGACAGTCGGCACAGATTGCATGGACAACTTTTGTGCGACTACAGGCCATTTGTTTGAAATTATGACACCTTATTTCAACATTGTAGGGCTATACATTTGTTATTTGGCTGTCCCTTATTAGTAAAAGCATCCGTCTTTAGTAATTAGTAAACAAAGTATCTTTGACAAATAACTTTAGGTCTTTGTCCCGTTTCATGATTTTCTTTATTTGTTTTCATCGTTTTTGTATATGTTACAAGAAGAAATAAACTTGAGATTGAGTTGAGCGATTAATAGGCAGGCAACTACATTTAAGTGTTAGTTAAATGCTAACAGTGTTGCCTCAACAGCATCCCATTTGGTGCAAATTTTGAATAGGGACAAGTAAACAAAGATATAGGACCCATATCATTTTACACCTACAACTTATTGTCTTATGGGGAAATTGATCTCGTTTTGAACTTGTTTGTCTACTCTTGTGTGAAAAGGATCCAATTTAGAAGAAATTTTCTCTTCATTTTATTTGTAGCCAACATGGCAACCTATATCTGTGAGGGAGGCAAGTGAACCTGATATTTTCTGGAATGCGCTTGGTGGAAAGGCTGACTATCCAAGGGAAAAAGAAATAACAGGGTTTACTGAGGATCCACGTTTGTTCCAAGTTATGTCTAGTGATGGTGAGCAAACTAACCTTTTCTTCGAGTTACACTCTCGAAAGATGATGGTCTATGCTTTGTTTCTGAATTGTGTCAGGTATAAACTGCTGCTTGTTTGAACTCAACTTTAGGTGATTTCAAGGTATGACATTGTACATATGCTAAGGCTTAATATGCAGTTCGTGCTTGTTCTGAATCTGTAAAAGTTCAACTAGGTGCTTCTCACTTTCTCCCTTATAATGTAATAGAACTTTGAGCCTGTTACATGTTTTCAGGTCAAAGAGATATTTAACTTTACACAAGATGACTTGACCACTGAAGATGTATTGATTCTTGATAACCATGAAGAGATTTATGTCTGGATTGGACAGCATTCAAACATCAAGTCTAAGCAGCAAGCCCTTATTCTTGGCCAGGTGACAATTTTATAAAACACATAAGGTTACTTGTTTATACACATACCCTTCTTACCATAAAAAGCACCTCCTTTTTTTTTTTGGCAGTACATAATATGGAAGTTTTAAAAGTCATTTTTATGTTGTTACGCAGTGAAATCTTTGAGTATATGTGTTTCATCGCTTCTTAAATATATGATTACCACCACGTGTTGTTATCCAGCTTCTGTTAAGTGCTACTTTTAGTTCTTGCTTTATAGAAAGATTATGATGGAACTTTGGTTGGTGGGTAAAAGATATAAACCTTCCCTATAGTTTAAAAAATCTTAGAAAAATCCTTTGATCTTTAAAATTCTTTTAGTTTTTCATGAATTTTTTTTAAAACTTCAGTTAAAATATATTGATGAAAAATACGTGATATGAATATCAAATTTAAATTAATGAAATATTACTAATATGATAACCTAACTCAGTTCTTAAACCCTACCCGAATCAATCAAAATTTGACTTAAATTAATAATGTAAGATAATTATAATAAATTATTAGTTTGAGTTAAATTTGTTTAGTTCAGTTCGAGATTAAGAGTTAGGTTAAATCGTCATGTAAATAGTATTTGATTATTTCACATCTGATGATCATATTGCCTATATTTCATAGTTATTTTTTAATTGAAGTTTAAGAAGGGCGGTCGTTATTTGAAAAACTGAAAATTAAAAAGATTTTTTTCGAGAATTTTAATGACTGGGGAGTTGTTTTAAGGTCTATTAAATTATAGGGGAGGATTGTGTCTTTTATCCTTTGGTTGACATAAGTACAAAAATCAAACTTTATCTATCAACTCTGTATGACAATGTGTCTTCTTGTTAATCTCTCACCTGATTCATCTTTTTGTCATTTTCCCTGCAAGTGCAGAAATTTCTTCAAATAGAGTTTCCGGTTAAAAATCTCTCTTTTACAATTCCTATCTATGTTGTTACGGAAGGACAGGAGCCACCATTTTTCACTCATTTCTTTGAATGGGATTCCTCAAAGGCAAATGTAAGTGGCCTAAAATCCGAACTAAATACGTTCCTGAATCAGGAATTGATTCAATATGTCTGCTAATATAATTCACATAACTAGACTGCACAGTGAATGAAGGTTCTGTATATGCAACGGCTATTCTATTGTCCTAATGATATTACTGCATAATTAGAAGTGAAACTTTTTTTTCCACATTTTATTAGTTACAAAAAAGATGCACCTGTGTCCAATAATTTTACTTATGATTGATCTTGCAGATGCATGGCAACTCTTTTGAAAGAAAGCTTGCTATTCTAAAAGGAAATAAAAAATTTCAGGAAGTGAGTATTCATGACTTCTAATTACTTTTCTTTTTTAGCTGGGTGTTCTTTGGGAGTTAGTTTCTCGACTACCTTATCACAGCACTCAAAGCTACAGTATGGCCGTCAAAGCATCCAAGGATGGTAGTCCTTATTATCAGCTGCACCAATACTATATCTTTGAATTATATGCTTTCTGCACTTGATTGACATAGTGTGCAGGACGTATTTTGCAGGACGTCATCTTTTTGCTTTATTTTCGGTTTAATCACTTTTATACTAATTAATGAACAGAGGTCTCATTTTTTTCTTTAGTATTTTGTCAGTGACTCCCCTAGGCAGTACTTAGAAGTTTTTAGTTCTTCTCCACTGCAATTATGCGTTTAGGCCAGAGTAATGTAAAATCTGGACTCAAATACTAGATTGAGTTAATCAGGTAATTGCCCTAAGGTAAGATAAAATGGAACAAAATGGCTTGGACGTCGGCCATTTGAAATAATTTTTTGGTTGTTAATGTTAATTTACACTTGAATCTTGATGAATAGGGTCCTTGGTAGTGACATAAAATTGATCATCCAAGCATCCTGCGATGTGTTTTGCAGGTTTCTGTGAGAAACTCATGGAAAACATCCCCTAGGTCATCTACTCCAGATGGTTTCAGAAGTATGTCTGTTGTTTCAAACGGAAGTGGAAGCAGTATCTCTCCCATGTCCAGTGTCCCGAGTGCAAACTCAAATTCTTCACAGAACCATCTACATTCCAGTTCAACTCCAACTCTGAGGACGCTCTTTACCGGGCCTCCTAATAACGGTTCTTCTGGTAAAAAAAAACAGTTCTTTTACTTGTTTTTTCTAAACAGGATAAGATTTGCGCTCAATATTTGGTGTCAAAAATTCAAATTGAATAACAGAGGAAGCAAGATTTGGAGGGTAGACTATGGGAATTTATATTACCATATAGTAGATTGTTGTTAAAGATTGTCTAATTGAAAGAGAATTTAATAATCAAATAGTCCAGCCTCCTTGTATCTTGGTATATGGGTTAATGCCAAGCAATAGAAGGTCAACGACCTGGAAAGGCAGGTGTTCGAACATCAGATTGCATGGTTGATCTGGAGATTGGTTAATATAATTTTATATCAGCATATCATAGGTTGTACAAGAATTCGCTAATTAAGAAAAATTTAAGTACCAGCCCTCCTTGGAGCTTAGTCAATATGCCAAGCAATAAAAGGTACAAGCTTGGAAAGGTTGGCTTGGGACACAATCCATTGAATGGTTGGTTTGAAAGACCCCATGAAGAGGTCTGGTCTACTTTGTAACTGGTCAAAGTTGGTATCCATCGCGTTTTTTTTTTAAAGAAAATCAATAACTGTCATCTCAGGTTTGCCAAAAGCGCGGGAAAGCTCCGAATTTGCACGCTCACTTCAAGATGACGGTACTGATGCAACTGTTAATTCATTAATCTATCCATTCGAGCGATTGAGAATGGACTCAAAGGACCCCGTTACAAACATAGATGTCACCAAAAGAGAGGTACCTGTCTTGTGGATTCTGGGGAATTGTTCTCTTTTTTTATGCAAAAACTACATGCTATGTTGCTAAGTATAGCTTTGTTTAAAAAACGGTGGATAGCGTCTATAGACTATTGGAGAGTTTTGAACTATGCTCAATTGTGAAGTCAATAAAAAAAATATTGGTGCCATTTGTTACTTCGCCATTATCTTACACACTTTTTGTTTTCCTTTACTAGTTTGATTTGATGTTAGAATAGCTTAAATGTCTCTCTGTTTCTATATATGTTCACATTGCCATGACATAGATATATAGGGATTCTAAACAGTAAAGACTGAACTTAACAACTAACTTTTGACTCTTCTTAGGCATACTTATGTGACCAAGAGTTCCAGGAGCAATTCAGGATGACAAGAAAAGAGTTCTACGGCCTTCCAAAATGGAGACGGAACAAGCTCAAGTTGTCCCTAAATCTATTTTAGACTGACAGTAGATCTAGTCTTCAATGGTTCAATGAGCTGAAACCTTCTCTGTTGAGCTTAATTGAAGAAATCCCTTATTATACATGCGAGGCATTTGAAACAAAGGATTATGTGAATAATCTTTTTCACACCATTAGTCATTCTCTACAAATATATACAATCGGAGTAGGAAAAAATTAATGGATTATATTAACAAAAAATCTAGAAAAATCAGCCTAAAAATTTGGAAATAAATAAATTTAAATATGGAAATCACAAAAAATCTGGAAATTGATTTTAGATCTTGCTAATTTAGGCAATCCTAGTTAACTTTCCAACACTCCCTTTCAAGTTGGTGAATGTATATTATACATTCCTAGCTTGCATAAATTTGATTCAAAACCAACCTTTTAAGTAATGTTTTAGTGAGAATATTAGCTGCTTGTGATTTCGTGGGCACGTAGGACATTGATCTTTCCATTTTTAATCTTTGTCTTAGATGAAATTTCTAACAATTCAAAAATGCTTCATACGATCATGTTGTATATGGTTATGAACAATTGCAATAGCTGATTTACTATCGATCGCTATATAACTTCATAGGATGCTACAATGGGAGATTTAAATCTGATAGCAATCTTTCTAGCCAAATTAACTCACAAATAACTTGTGCAATTGCCCTATATTCTGTTTCAACACTACTTCTAGATACAACAATTTGTTTCTTACTACACCATATAACAAGATTTCCCCAAAACTTTGTACAATAGCCTGTAGTGTACTTAGCATCTTCAACAGACCCTGGCCAATCTGCATCTGCAAACCCTTTTATATCTCATATTTCACTATTTTTGAACAAAAGACCTTTTCCAGGTGTTCCTTTCAAGTACCTAAGAATATGATCTACTGCATCTCAGTGTCTCTTGGTGGGAGCATGCATAAATTGACTGACCACACCAACACTATAGGCAATGTCGGCCTAGTAAGTGATAGGTAGATCAATTTTCCCACCAATCGTTGATATTTTTTCTTTGTTTGTTGGAGTGTCATCTTCAGAAACCTTATGCTTCCAATTCTTTTCTAGTGGTGTGCTTGCAGGTCGATAACCTAATTTTCCTATTTCGTTCAATAGATCTAAGGTATATTTTCTTTGAGAAATGAAAATGCCTGACTTACTTCTGGCTATTTCCATTCCAAGGAAATATTGAAGCTTCCCAAGATCTTTAACTTTGAATTCAAATTTTAACAATTTTTTGAGATTTGCTATTTATTCATTATCATCACCTGTGATCACCATATCGTTAATATATACGATCAAGATAGATTTCTTCCCATCTGTAGATTGTTTTGTGAATAAAATATGGTCGGCTCGCCCTTGCGTATAACCAAATTGCTTCATAGCAGTGCTGAACTGGGTAAACCAAGCTCTAGGAGACTGTTTTAACACATAGAGAGATTTTTTTAGTTTACACACAGAACGAGTTTTTTCTTCAAAACCAGGTGGAGGCTTCATGTAAACTTCTTCTCCTAGAGTTCCATTTAAGAATGCATTAGATACATTCATTTGGTGTAGTTCCCAGTCTAGATTTGCTGCCATAGATAAGAGAACCCGAATAGAATTCAATTTTGTAACGAGGTTTCTTCATAAATAAGGTCGTAGGTTTGTGTATATCCTTGAGCAACCAAACGAGCCTTGTACCTCTATTCTCCCATCTGAACCAACTTTTATAGTAAAGATCCATTTGCACCCTACTAGTTTCTTCCCTTCGGGTATGTCAACTATTTCCCATGTGTAATTTTCTTTCAAGGCCTTCATTTCTTCCATTACTGAAGCTTTCCATCTTGAATCTCTTAATGCCTCATATATGTCGGTAGGAATTTTCACCTTATCGAGTTGAGAGACAAATGCCCTATATTTGTTAGATAAGTTTTAAATTGGATGTTCAGTACAAGATTTTACCCCTTTTCTGATAGCAATGGGAAAGTCAAGGTCATCAATTGTAATAGTACTTTGAGATAAAACTTGTGATATGGGATCCTCTTCTAGTTCAGATGCTTGGCCTTGCTGAGTAACTCGTGGTCTCCTTGAGTACACCAGCAGTTCACCCTATTTTTGGGTTTGTTGAGGTGGTTCTCCCCCTTGACTTGAGTCACCTGTGGATGTGTGTTGTAAAGATGGAGACAAAATTGATGGTATCAGCAATGAAATAGGTCTAGATATAGAAGGGTCCCAATGGTTTTCTTCACTTAGGTTTTTCCTGAAGTAAGTCACACGTTAGTATAGACTTTACGTACAAGAAACTCGATACACAAGAAGGAGGGATTGAATGGTGTATCTTTTTTGTGAATATAAAATCTTGCTAAGAACTTCTCTTTCTTGTTAAAAAGATATCACAAAATTTATACGAAAATTAT